>JAVQKC010091416.1:0-39940 GCA_036025475.1 Philypnodon macrostomus
AGTAGTAGTAGTAGTAGTAGTAGTAGTAGTAGTAGTAGTAGTAGTAGTAGTAGTAGTAGTAGTAGTAGTAGTAGTAGTAGTAGTAGTAGTAGTAGTAGTAGTAGTAGTAGTAGTATGACCCTCTGAATCTCTCCTTACAGTCTCAAGAGGAGTCTCAAGAGCAGAGCCTGGAGTTTAAGGAGACAATAAAACAAATGGAAGAGGATGAGGAGCGTTTAGTTCATGAGATGCAGGCTCAGTATGAGAGAAAACTGCACACAGAGAGAGAGACCAACAATAGTCTCAAAGGAGAAACTGGGATCATGACACAAAAGGTGAAGACAACTCAAACTTGTTTTTGTTCTCTGTATAAAGTGTAAAAGTAATAATGTTTGGTTTTGTGCAGTTCTACAGCCTACAAAGACAAATAGACGACCGCACCAATGACATCTACACGCTGAAGCAGGAGCGGCAGAGTCTACTGGGCCTCATCCGCTCACAGGAGGGCGATGTTGATGACCTGAAGAGAAAGATCTCCGGACTTGAGAAGACCAATCAGGACAAGGTATAGCACACTATGTCCCTCCCACTGGGAAGGAGTTAGGTTAATAATGGCTTAATAATGTAGTTATTTAGCCTGTTTTTAGAAGCTAAATAACAGTTTTGTTTGTGCAGGACAAGACCATATCCAGTTTGAAGAAGAAGAACCAGGAGCTGGAGAAGTTGAAGTTTGTCCTTGATTTTCAGTTAAATGAGTTAAAGAAGCAGGTGGAGCCTCAGCAAGATGAAATTACTGCAAAGAAGGCGCAGATCCAAAAGGTTAGAGTTGTTAAATTTTTGTATTTGTGCCACTAATTGAAGCATTCATTTGCAGTTAGAAGTGTTGCTATTATTCAGTTTAAAATTACTATTTATTTTATTTCTTTATGCTTGACAGTTGGAAAATGAGCTGGTGCAGACTGGCAAGCACAACACCCAGCTGAAGCTCACAACCTCTGAACTCAGGCTCAAACTGAGGACCAAAGACAGAGAGCAGTCCAAGCTACAGCAAAATGTTAGTATAAGCAACACGAAGAAACACACCATAGATTCTCTTTTTCTTATTGTAGATGTTACTTTTTTTGTTTTTGAATGCTTTGCTGTGAACAGATGAAGGATTTAGAAACACATTTACAACGGCTGAAGTCAGAGCTTCATAACTGTGCTGGGTTTATCAACGAACCAAAGAAACTGAAGAACTGTGTGCAGATGATCTATTGCCAATATGTGCAGCCCACTGACATGGTACAGTATGGTCGCAATTGTTAAACATTGCCTAGTTATGTATTTTTACTGTTTTCAGTTTAGCTTACATAAATAAAGTCAAATTTGTACTCAAGTTGCAGCTGACTCATGCCTGGTTTTGTCTGAAGGTGGATAAGAGCAGTGCGGAGGAAGAGATCCAACAGATGTTCAGTCTTCATCGAGGACACCTGGAGAGGACTGTAGCAAGTCTGAAAACACGACTGGCCCAGTCTGCAGAGGAGCACGAGAGAATCTACACTAAGCTCATGAAAGTAAAGCAACTTCAAATACACTTCACTGTCAATAGTTGCACGGTTAAGATGTATTTATGTTAGCACCATTATAAATAATTAAGATATATTTACAGATAATCATGCTTTTATCTTGTTCATTATTTTGCTGTAAGTCTGATTAGTAAAGCAAACATTTACATGACTAGCTACCACCTTGTTACAGATAGCATGCAGCAAAACATTTAAAACACTACTATCACATCTACCGTATCTAATCTACAGGAGAACATGTCTCTACTTGCTGAAATCAATGAGCTACGGAGGGAGCTACTCTTGGCAAAGTCACGGGCCAAGGAAAAAACCCTGAGAGCTGCAGGCAAGAAGTCCAGCAAATCACATCCAAGTTCAGAGGAAGGACCCACGAAAAAGCAGTTACTTGTACAGTAACTTTATGTGTTTATGTGTTTCATACAATGTATTGTTTAGTGTTCTTTAATATGGTTTCTAAAAGAATGCATTAAAAATGAAGCTAGTAAAACATATATGCAAACTTAATGCAATATTATACTATGACTTTGTGAAGACCACAGCTGAATTAAGCACTTAATATACAGTCTTCAGCCAAAGTTCAGTAAAACATGAACATTGTATTAGTATGTTTTTTTATTAGGCGTTATTTGGCATCATTAATTCTCACATTATTTCTGCCATATTTAGTAACGAAAACAACTCAGACATACCCCATTGAAGGGAAACAGTAACATTTATTTCTTAACAAAAAAATTGTGAATTATATTTTACTAACTTATCTTGTTAGACACATGTAAAATAATGAACGTCTTACAACAAACACATGAATACACACATGACATATAGGCATATATACAGTAAGTTTAAAGTAAAAAAAGTAATTTTAAAAGTTATCAGACATCTTACAGAGGTTTTGGTTTATGTCTTCAATGTTAATGTCAATTCGTTGGTGCAGATTGTCCATTGCTGCTGAGAGTCTGTCAAAAAGGGCCTAGACACAAAGAAAGAGAAATGAATTAATCTAACTAAACCAAACAAAAAACAAAGTCACATAAAGCTCTGGACAGACCTGTGCCTTCTCAGTCTCTTTGCTGCACACATCTCTCAGACTCTGGATCTTGGCCTTCAGCTGCTGTGTCTCGTTGGTGATCTCCTGGATTCTGTTGGCCATCTCTTCACGCTTCTGATGGATTTGGTTGAACTGTCTGGAAGATAATTTTATACACATTACGTTTTTATTACAACAAAACCACAATTGAACCATGTATAACTCATTTAAATATGTAATCTGAACTGAGGCGTACCCCAATACATCTTGGACGTGCTGCTCCTTCATCTCCCTCTTCTTCTGTCTCCGGATGTTTTGTTTAGACTCTTTGTCCTGTTTCATGCCCAGCGCCCGCTTCAACTGACCCTCTTCAAGGCACAGATTCTTCAGTTCCTTCATCATCTTCTCATACTGCGCCGTCAGCTCTTGGTTCTAAACACACACACACACACACACACACTTGACTTCAGTTTTGAGTATTTGAACAGTAAGATAATTGTTTTGGCACATTTTTGCAAGCAGGCTGGAATTGATTGAGAAAGCAGTATTGTTAGCAACATACATCAAACAAGTCCATGTATTCAAAAAGTAGATTTTGCATAATATAGGCTTAGGCAGTATAGCAGATTGGTTCCTTAATTGGTCCCATAGAAAATCTGTATAAATTCTTTGTATCATAATCCGTAAAACAGTATTATGTGTAGTATTTACCCCCTCCTGCAGCTGTTTGGTGGTGTTCATGCTGTCCTCCAAGTCCAGCAGCAGCCCGTACATCTGCTGGACTTCAGCTTCAGAGTGGCTCACGGCCTGCACCATGCTATGCAGCTCTACCACACACTCATCTGCTTGTTCCTGTAGCACACATCACTGTATTAAGAACCACATCTTAACTAATGTCTTAAAACTGAAACAGAAGCTTACAATAGAGATCTTGATGTTTTTGACATTGTCCCTCATCTTCTCCATCTGACTTTTGAGTTCCTCTGGAGACTCCACGATCTGAGATTTGAGTTTGATGATATCTTCCTTCAGCTGGCTGACTTCCACCTTAACCTGGGCCTGTCAAACACACAACGCTTAATTTCAAAAAGTGGTTTTAGTCTCACCAATTCTCATTCTCCATCCATTGTCATTTATAACAAGATACATGTACCATGTTGTTTAAACAAAGTACTAATAATGACTAGAATTCTACTATAATCATCAGGACAGCCATTAGGTTACAAAAACTAAAAACTAAATAAATGATTTGTGATAAATCACTTACCAGCTTCTGAGTTTTCTCTGCTATTTTGGTCTTCCGCTCAGCAATGCAGTCATTCTTCATGTTCTGTGAGAATTGCTCCATTTATTTATTTTAATTTCAAATTATTAACCAACAATTTAAATATATGGTAAAAAAAGTAACTGAAAGAATAAATTATCTAAATAATTGTTTGTAGTAGCCCTAGTGTGAAGCACCTACCACTTCCTGGTACTCATGGGCAGTGGTGGCCTGAAGTTCAGACAGAGCTGCTGCAAGCTCGTCAGCCTCAGCCTGCTGCTCCGGAGGGATAGTCCTGAATATACACACAATATAATATACAAGTCAATTTACCTTCACCAGTGTAAGGGGAAGAACCTGGCTGTTGTGATTATGTCTAATTAAAATAAAGTAAGATTTAATGAGATTTAACCGAATACTGCCTCATATTACTATGGTGTGTGTGATAGGGCAGAGGAACTCACGTCAGGATCTCAATCTTCTGCTCAGCTTCTTGATTAAATCTGACATAGGTCTGTAGCCGGTCCATGTCAGTCCTCTGAAAACACAGCACGTACAACTCAGCTGACAGTCATTAATTATCCTCGTGACTGACATTAAGGTAGTTGTGTCTAAACATGCAACATACAAATTTAGCTTGTTTTTCTAACATTACAGCCATCCTCTGCTTTCTGAAGTGAAGAAAGTTCATGATGGCACTCAGAATTGTCAGTGTCTTTTGTTTCTCTGAAAAAGAACATCAGTGCACTTATTTTTAACAGGTTTAATACAGTATTATAAAACATTTTAAAGGTGTAAACGTAAACTTACTGGGAGCTAGTAGGTCATTCAATGAAAATTCATTATAGAGGCAAATGGGCAGAAACTGATGCCTAAAAGATAAAAATATGGGTCATTAATGTATTTTTATTTGTACATACTAGGTCAATGCCATTTCAATTTATGATATGTAGAGAAATGAAGAGAAAAAAATCTCTATTATTGAGCAATGCATATTTTAAAATGCCCACTGTGGCTTAAACATAGAATACCATGATATCCAAGCCCGCATCATGCAACGTTGTGTGCGGTGGATTCGCATAGGAGGGAGAAAACTAAAAACTCACATGCGTATGTACACGCTTAGGATTGAAGTGGCCCCTTCATGATACTGAGGGTACTGGATGTTCTCCAGAAGTGGAATCTGACACAAAATAATCAGAGCTGTTAGAGACAGAGCACAGAACTAGAGAACATGATATAAAAGACATCAGGACACCGCTCACCATGGAGTGACACTCTGGTCTAAAACGATAGAGCAGATGAAGTACTCTCATGTATAACGTCTGAACCGCCTCAGGCTACAACAGTGGAAACATCAAAGAAAAATCATCACAATCACACAGTGAAGAGGATTATAGTTCCAACTTTGCTAGATTGCAATGATACATCGATTAGTTATTAAATATTATATTAGTGAGTCGACTGCATAGTGGATTGAGTGTACAGTAGTACCATCTTCTATTTTATTAAACATGATAGTGGTTAATTCAGCGGATTTTGTAAGAAGAGTGATTTGATGTTTTTTGATGGTTAATTTAGTTCCTACTGTAGAACATGTTAAAGAGGCAGACGTTGAACTCTCGACTTTGAGCTGTGAATATGTAAACACATCGTACGCGTTACCTTTGGAACTGGAGTGAGGTCGCCCTTGGTAAAGTGTTTAGCCTCTTGTCCAGTTAAAACCTCTGTTCGAAAAAAGTTAACTATTGTATCCGCAGAATACACTGGAAATGTGTTTTCAGCCATTTCTGAAAGATTGAAAATAGATATATTCCTGTGAAAACCTTTTAACGACTGCCTCAAAACAAAAGTGGCGCCTTAAATGTATTTCCGGGATCCTGTTTGATTCGGAGCAGCCGATTGGTTGATTTGTTCTTCAGTGGCAAGGTTCTTGGCATTTAATTTACACTACTGCCCTCTAGTGTGTGAAACCTGGAGAGTTACTATACGATATTTTAATATCTGTGATATTTTAAGGTAAAAACAGTAATATTTTGCATATATGTATCTGGTGTTAAAATGTAATTATTATTACTATTATTATTTAAGGATCCCAATTTAAATATCTTCCGTGAAATGCAGTCTAAATACTTTTTTATTATTGCAAATAGAAAAGTACAAAGTGGTCCAGCGGAATTATTTTTTTATATTTCATTTCATTTACTAAAATTCATTCAGTAGAGGGCGCTCAGGAATACTTTGAGCGCCGAACATTCACGTGACACAATACGGAAGTTATTGCAAAAGCACTGATCAGCGGACTTCTTCTCTACCACCATTTCGTGTTTCATTAACTCAATATGGGAGTTTGACCAGACCAGATCAAACTAAACAAGATAAACTATGGCCGTTCAGTGGGCCGAGAGAATCGAGCTGTTCTGCAACAGTCCGGTCCAGTTTCTCTCCGACACCGGGACCACCGCAGAGGCGCTCTTGGAACAACTTCTGCGGGAACTGGGAGATGACAGAGCCGCCCCTAATATCAAGGTACAGCCAAACAACACTCATAAAGCGACTGTATGAAGTCATAGAGCACTTTTATTGATTTTGGTTTGGCAATTAGATTCCTTTCTTTGAAATGACTGTATGCACAAAGGGGAGCTTACTATCTTGTTTTTTTTTTTACTGCATAAACCCCATTCCTTTTGGAAATGATAGTATTGGTAGATGCAATAATTAAGCTTGTTAATGTATTGGATATGACTCCAACCTTTGATTACAGTTAAGTCACAAATTGTGCATTAGCTTTATTGTCTTCATGGAAAACCTTTATAGAGACATTTGGACAGAGTCGCCATTAGTTACTTCTCTTTAAAAGACGGCGTAAATCAAATTGATGAGTATATAGATAAGCAGTGTTTGTGTGCAAAAATGTTATCAACGTTGTTTTGCTCAGTCCTTTCACTGTTTGTTTGATCATTCAGATTCTCCTCCTGACCCCCTTCTGTGAATACCCCGATGTGCTGTGCCCCTCTCACTCTGTGGGAGAGGAGACTGCCCTGGAGCTCATGTCAGTGTTTGCCCAGTGCTCTCCAAAGCTTATTGACCTGCGCTGTCACCTCCTCCTGGCTCTCACCTCTGTGCTGGTGTGTACGTCTTGTATGAGCCGCCGCTCCTGTGCCTCTCAGGAGTTCCTGGAGTTGCTCTTTCAGATAGTTCAGGACACAAGTGAGCTCCACACTGACAGCACATCCCGATCACTGCGGGCCACAGCTTGTGACTGCTTGAGAGAGCTAGAAGCTTGCTGCTCAGGTCTTTTGTCCCAGCACCTAGAGCTCCTGAGTGGATTACGACAGAGGGAAAGCTCCAGGCTGCACCAGGCCTACATTGAGCTGTACTCTCTGGTGCTGAGAAATGCTATCTATCAGCTAGCACAGGACACCAGGGCCGGACCTGATCACCTAAGAGCCATTCTGGAAGGTGATACATCTATAGCATGTGAAGCTACGCAGAACTCTGATCTGATGGACAAAAAAAACATAGGTGCAATGATGTCCCTGGTTCTGGGTCCCATGGGTGCTGTGCCCACCCTCCACACTGGGCCTGACTGTAAAGAGCTGCGCTCAGTGCTGTCTTCACTGCTGGAGGATTCCTATCTGCTCACTCCTCTGGCTCAGGCCACACTGCTCCACAGACTCGTCGAGCTGGTCGCCATGGTTACAGGAGTCCCGCCGACCATATTTAGAGCTCAGCTGCTACGGCTGTTGGGGACCACAGAGGTTTGTACCAAATTATTAGGCTTTTAGATTTATTCAGATTTTGACTCTGTCAACAATATTAATAATATTTTTTTTCTAGGTGTGCCTTCTTCACACAACACTCCTGATGAAGAGTGCGTTCACAGACAGCCTGTTTAGTGCTGAGGATGAAGCATTCCTTCTTAAACGTCTGGTCATTCTTTGCCAACATCCATTGCTTAGCACACCAGACAAGCTCTTTTACATGGACTGTCTCCTGCACTTTCCTGAGAATCGTCCCATTGGCTTTGGGGATGGAGATGAGACGCTGCCCGTGCTCTTAACTCCACAGTTAGCTACAGCATTAGTACCAACAGTGTTCAACGACAGTGTTACCATGCTGACCCGATTCAACCTGCTTTCTATGGTGTATCTAGAGAATGGGGAGGGGGAGGATGAGGAAGGGAGGGGGCTGGCATACCTATTTGAGCACCTGACAACCCTGCTTTGCATGGTGGGAAATGGAGGCAGCTGTGAACTCATTGCCACCTTTTTCAGAACCACATTTCTGTTTCTGTCTTATTTTGGTCACATAGAGACCTATTCAAGTCGTCTGACCAATAAGTTGTGTGAGCTGTATCTCGGCTACACCCCTCTGGCCCCTCACCTTATCAACCTGGCCGACAAAACCGTGAACAAGCTGCCAGACACTAGCTGGACAGTTAGACTTCTTGAAGGCCTTCAAAAGACCATCACAGATGTGTCACTGTCCACACTCTCATCACAGGAGCTCAACAACCATCTTAAAATACTGGCCAGAGTGGCTCAGGAGGAAGACATCTCACAAGAACGCACGCTTCGCTTCCTGTCTGATATTGTAGCATCATCCTCATCCTTACATGGAAGCTGGCGTCTGGGAAACAGCATTTTAGCAGTGTGCCGCCATTTGCTTACACACCCAGGCTTGGACTCTTTGCTTGTACCTTTAGCTAATGTTCTCCAGCACATGGCCACCAGTTATAGAGACACAGACATCCAAGACCACAGCCGCATGTACTACACACTTCTCACGACCCTTTCTAAAGAGAAGCTAGCTGGAGTGTTGGAGCGTGGCACAGCTACAGAGGGTAATGAAGTAAAGAAAAGAACACTGTTGTGCATCATGGCAGAGAGCGAGGGGCAAGCTAGCATTCTGACCATTCAAAAGGTTGAGAAAGAGGTTATAAAGCTAGTAGAACTGGATGCTTCAGAGCTGTGCCAGCTATCAGAATCTGCCAAGGATTGTCCTATTGATTCCAAGGAAGCACTGGCAGCGTATAGAGCTCAATTTGACAGCCCAGATTTTGCATCAGAAGTTATGTTAAATTACAAACTGGTTCACAGTGAAGACAATGTCCCTGAATTTGATAATCTTTTCAGTATCTGTCTACATCTGAGCCTCACTGATGACCATTACGAGGAGCTAAGCAACATCAGTGTGCCTTGTCTCTTCAAAGAAAGGCCTCCTCCGGTAGTTAGGCTGACACTAAAGCCACGGCACCCATACCCCACCACTCTACACACAAGTGCTATCTACACCACACCAGACGGACTCACTTGGTACTCCGCACTTCCAGATATCCACATCTCTTTTCAGCAGACTTTTTGCCCACTACCCGCACCACCAGCCTGGAGTCGACTTGATAAACTCGGGTTATTTGAAGCTCTGTGGCATGAGATCTGCATAGAATGTGAAGATGTGGCGGAATCTGCGACAAGTCTATTTTGCTGTCAGTTAGAAAAAGATGCACTGGAAGGTCTGGTGGACAAACATTTCAAACGCTTTCTTGTCTCGGAGGGAAGTGAAAAGGAAGAGTTCAGAGTGTTGCTGTTTTTGCCACCACTGTCACACGTGTTATTAAAGGTCAGACATGAAGAGGATACAGTGAATTTTGACATAGCAACTGATAACTGGCACCTCCTGCCAAACATCAACTCATTTTTACTGACAGTAACCTCACAGGCTCAGAGCTGACAGGCCTTAAGCTCTTATATATTTTAATGAGAATTTTAATAGAATGTCATAACTAATCAGAGGAATACAAAAGATCAAAGCTACAGTTTAAGTGATAAACATATATTATATGATGTATAGCTAGTTTCATCATCAAATATTTCACAGCATTCTGAAACTACTGTTTTTGTGTTTCATGCATCTTTCTGTTAAACCTCATATCAGTTAGAGATGTGGAGAACTGCAGCAAGGTCCATTTGCAGATGTTTATGTTATGATACATTTTAATGATCTAATGTACCTGCTTTATATTATTGTGTGACTTTATTTTTGTGTCTATGGAAAAGGCACCCAAACCCAGATGTTCCACTGTAAACATTAAATATGCATAATTTACCTTAGTGTCTAAACTCATCCTTTTAAAAAGCCAATCCTTACTGACAGTCCATATTTCATTCATTCAGACAGGCCTTTAAAATGAGGTCCTATATTTGACGGTAAGGCAGATTGCTGGCAGAAGAGTTTGTCCATAATGGCGATCTCTGCGTCCCTCTTCTCCACCTCCTCTATGGGAGTCCAGGACATGTCATGCTGAAGTTTAAATGCACCAATAAACAGGTGAGGGCAGCTAAGACCCCATTCCTGGAGAACAAAGGAGATCAGAGAATGTGGTGTATTAGTTTAGTTTACTTATTCCATGAACATTATGAAACACTATTTAGATTGCCTAAACCAGTGCCAAGTGCTCAGATGTGGCCTTTGTACCTGACGCAGTGTTTTCAGATGTTACATTTCCCATAGCAGTGTCACAGTGTTATAACAGTTATTACAACATGTACAAAACTCCCACCTCCATTGACTCCCAAAGACCTACCTTAGGAGAGATAATTGAGAAGTATTTTTGTCCCGATGGTCGCTCATAGAGGTAGTACATGTTTCCTGGTTTCTTGACTATGTTACAAGCATAATGGTGGAGGTCTGTATCTCTTTTAGCCTCTTCTAAAACCTTTTAAAGAAGCATACAAAAAAGTGTATTTTTATTAACTGATTAGAGTCTGATTTCAAATTTTTCAGATTAAAGACCACTCATCACAGTAGCACATGAGGTAAGGTGTGTGACAATGACATAACATCATGTTCCCTCACCTTGTCTGGGTTCAAACAATTAATGATCAAATTACACAACATTCTCCTTCTGACTGTGTTTTTAAACCACAATACACACATGCAATACACAATACAATATTGGATTTTGTAAGAGTATATAATTTGTTAATAGACTTTCTTAGGCCATTGATGCCTCGCATTAACGTTACATCTGAGGCTGAATTTGTAATAATGGTTTGTCCTTTTTACTTACCTTTCTGGCCTGCTCTTGAAGGTATCTGATCTGATCAGCAATCACTGTGAGTTTGTTGCAGGCATTTGCTTTGATAAAATCATCTCCCTGCAAAAGAAAAAGTATGTGTGTAACAATTTTGCAAATACAAAACTGTGACCTCTTTAACTGAACTATTGAATATACCTTTTGTACTTGTGAAGCTAAAGCCACCAGATCCATAGGGTCTCCTACTCTGGTCGTCTGGTAAGAACTGACCAGCTCCAGACCGCTGGGATTGGGGATGTTCTCAACCAGGTTCACTATAAACACAGAGAACAATGACCATTCAATATAGTGTACTGTGCCAGAATATTATGACATACGTATAGCCTTTATTATTAACTTCATATTGTGTCTTGGGGATAGGGTTAATATGAAAAGATTATATGCAAAACTACCGTTTATCTGTAGGCTGAACAGTTACCAAAATATGAACTGCGTTTTAACTTTGAGCAAATCTTTTTATTTTACCCACTCCATTCAGCTTTTAAAAAAATCTGTAATACAGCTAAACAATCTTTATGAAATCACTAAATATTTTACAATAAGATAATGAACGTTACATGAGCACAGTAGCCAAAACGATTACTCCCATTTTCAGCTTACTCTAGACTCGTTACACAATAGTAAATTATTTGCACGTTGTTTGCAGTAAGTGTTTTGTTACCTGTGGCGCTTTTGTCGGGCTGGTTAGGAAGGCTCACCGCTCGGTCCATATTCGCTTTTACCTAAAACATAAAAATATAATATAATATAGGAGTTCTTCAACATACCTCTATCAGAGAGGTTTGATAACTATTATGATTTGCCTGTAGCAAATGACAGCAAGCCACAAGGGGTCCTCAATCTCCTCCCCCTGACCGCGAAGGACTGTCTTTAATTATGCCTGGCTAAATTAAAAGTGATTAAAATAGCTGTGACATACGTATTTATTTAACTTGTTAAATAACTTTTTGTGGAAATTATATTTTTGTATATTCAAAAGGGTAAATTAATAATTAGCAATATAGTTAAAAAGGTTTTGCCTGCGGCATATCGAAGGACAGCAGTTGAGTGAGGAAAGAAACAACTTCCGGTTTAATGGCGCCGTAAACGTACGTTCGTTTCTTAATTCATCAGAAATTGCCAATAAAGCCTTCAAAAAAAGGTTGAAGCTAAAACCATGGCTCATATCACCATCAACCAGTACCTACAGCAGGTGTACGAGGCGATAGAAAACAGGGAGGGGTCGTTTTGTGCCGAGTTGTTGTCTTTTAAGCATCCTCACGTCGCCAACCACCGCCTTCAGTTGCAGAGTCCGGAGGAGAAGTGCCAGCAGGTTCTTGAGCCACCCTACGACGAGATGGTGGCTGCTCATCTCAGGTGCTGTTTTAGCAAAAATAAAAGGGCAGGGAAATTTGAGATTACATACTGTAGATAGTGGTCGATAGTAAATGGTAGAAAGGGTATAATTTAGACCTATAGAAACGCATGAATACCCGTTTACATTTATGTAGGTTATGTAATCTACCTAATATGAAGTAAATGTAATATATATGCAATATGTGTATCTAGATTTTAGTAGCGTTTTGTTAAGGCTGTTTTCCAAAACATGTACAGGCAGACATTCAAAGAAAAGATGAGATGTGGATTCAGATAGCAGGTTACGAAATGTATATATAACATCTAATTCATTTTAGTATTGAATCGTTTTAGATAATAATAAGTTAGATATATATTATGCATGATTTTAAATTATATTCCTTTGGTTCTCAGGTGCTGTTTAGCTGTTGCCAACCACGACTTTGTAGAAGCCTACAAATTCCAGACCCTGGTGGTTCAATCTTTTCTAAGGGCATTTCAGTCTCATAAAGAAGAAAACTGGGCTCTTCCGCTGATGTTCGCTGTCACCCTGGATCTTAGGATCTTTGCCAACAATGCGGAACAGCAATTACAGAAAAAGGGCAAAGGACAGCCTGGAGAAATGTTGGAGAAATCAGCAGAACAACTTATGAGCTGCTTCAGAGCCTGCGCCAGCGACAATCGAGCTGGGATTGAAGACTCAAAGAAATGGGGAATGATGTTTTTGAGCAACCAGCTTTTCAAGATCTACTTCAAGATCAATAAGCTGCACCTTTGTAAGCCTTTGATCAGAGCCATCGACAGCTCCAACCTGAAATCAGACTTCAGCCCTGCACAGATTGTTACGTACAAGTACTACGTAGGGAGGAAGGCGATGTTTGACAGTGACTTTAAACCCGCAGAGGAGTACTTGTCATACTCATTCATTCACTGCCTACGTGCCAGTCAGAAAAACAAAAGGATGATTCTCATTTATCTGCTGCCCGTCAAGATGCTCCTGGGGCACATGCCGACCTTGCAGCTGCTGAGGAAGTACGACCTGATGCAGTTCTCTGATGTGACCAAAGGTGTCAGAGAGGGGAACCTGCTGCTGTTGAACGAGGCACTGTCCAAACATGAGACCTTCTTCATTCGCTGTGGAATCTTTCTCATTTTGGAGAAACTCAAGATCATTACCTACAGAAATCTCTTCAAGAAAGTGTACCTGCTGCTACAGACCCACCAGCTCCCGCTTGAGGCTTTCCTGGTCGCTCTGAAGATGATGAAGGTGGAGGATGTAGATCTGGATGAAGTGCAGTGTATTCTTGCAAACCTCATCTACATTGGTTACATTAAAGGCTACATCTCCCATCAGCATCAGAAACTGGTCGTGTCCAAACAGAACCCATTCCCAGCGCTGTCCACTGTCACTTAGACTACACTACCCATCATCCTGTGCTCGAAGTCCAGTGACCACTCTGCTCCTGTTTTTTATTGTTTGTTTAAAAAAATAAAGTTAGAAAAAGTGAGTCATTGATGAGTGAGTTTTTTTGTTTGTTTGTTTTTTTATATATATAAAAATCACCGTCTCCCTATTTGACAGAGCGGAATGTCATATTTGATATTTTGATAGGCACACAAATTGCTTTTGCAGTTTTACACAGGTAAGTTCATTTTGTTGTTTTCAGTTTTGCAGTGCTGGTTTGCAGATTTATCTGAAAGTATTATCTCACCACTGCTTCATCCTTAATTATAACCTATACTGTAGTTGTTACACACTAAAATAGAGTTTTGAAAGAGCTCCTCCTACGGATTATGCCACTTATTTAAGTAATTGACACTTTAATGCGTTTGTTTTTAGTGCCTAATTAAAATAAAAACGCTTCATAATCTACTTCCACTGCTTTTGGGTTCATAGGGTAGAAAAAAATGTAATTTACAATCCCACCACCAGGGGTCACCAAACCCACCCTAATTATTATTCGCTTTTCCAGAAATTATTTACACATTATTTAGTTCTTTATCTATTCGGGAAGAGACGGAGACCAAGTTCTCATATTAGTTGTGAATGTTTGCCTGATGCTGTTTTGTTTTAAAGGGGGTGAATGGGGAGCGGAAGAGGGGTGTCAACTGTGGAGCTAAACTTCTTAAACTCCACCTCCTCCACTCAGCCAACTCCTGGAGCGAGGGGACCCAGCACATCTCACCGGCTTGTATTAACCATCAGCCGGGCTCCTAGGATCAGCAGAGCCTTATTCCAGCAGCATGGAGCTCCGTTATTTCCACGTAGCTTTGTGCTTTTTCTCTGCAACATGTTTCGCGCAGGTCCCGGACACTCCTTTGAGCAGCCGAGCTATCCTGGAGCCCTATGACTTTCTCTTCGACACTGCTGTGGAAGCCTACTATAAAGGCGACTGGTTTACGGTCATTCTAAACATGGAGAAGGCGATCCGAAACAAAGCTACTGTCCGGAGGGTCAAGACTGACTGCCGGCTGAGCTGCGCCAATCAGTCCGCTTTCAGTGAGCCTCTAGCCGGCTTGGGAGTTCCTATCCCGGGGGCAGGCTCTGTGGATGATCTGGGGTTCTTCCAGAAAATTCTCAAAAGAGCAGACTGTGTAAACTCCTGCGAAAATGAGAAACTAGGAGCAACAACCCTACATCAAACGAGCGAAGAAATAGAGCTGGAATTCAAGAAAAGGACGCCCTATAACTATTTACAAGTGGCTTACTTCAAGGTAAAAGTAGTGCTTAGGATAAAACACACTGGCTCAATGCATGACGCACATCTGAAAGCACGTGTTGAAAATAGCACAATAATACCAGTTCATAATGCATAAAGTTATCTGAACTTTATTCAGAGCTAACGTGAAGATGCGTACAGTAGTAGCCCCAACCCCCCCTCAAAACGTAGACCACGATGCCACGTCTTAAGGTGGAGTCAGCTGTGTAGACCGAGGCATCAAAGGCCTCGGAGTTTGTAGTCTTTCTTTTCATTCATTTTGACCGATTTCATCAGTACCAATTGTTCTGTGAATAATGGATATGTTTGCAGTATTGTTACATTTGCATCAACACTGGGGTGCATGGGGACATATAGTGGTTAACATATAGACATAATCTGTTCCTATGTGAAGTCTGTTGCCTGCTCCATAGGCTATAAATATGAATTGGCAAATCTAAGGAATTAATCTAAGAATTAGTGTTTGTCTGCCAGTGTTGGACCTGCAATAAACTGTTGATTTTACCAAACTCATACCTGAAGCATATAGGCATTAACCATGAACCTACAGTTTAAGAATGAATGACATTATTGCTTATTATTCCTGTCTAGACAGTATAGATTGGAAAAAAAAGTACTCCAGCACTAGATGTATTTTTTATTTATTATATGAGAGAAACTGATGTGAGCTTTCTACATGTACTTTTGAGCTTTATCATTATTGCACAGGTATTACACTGTTATCTGTTTAAACATATTTTTGGCATGACGTCCATTGCAAGCGTGCAAGCATTAGTGCTTGTATCCTTCCTGCAAGAACTAACCATTTAGCACTGCAACAAATATTCACCCTAAGATTGTGATATATGCAACAGAAATGTTATATGCGTCTAAACATCTGAAAATTAAAATAAAAATATCTTTTTTAGATCAATAAACTGGACAAGGCAGTGGCAGCTGCCAACACGTTCTTCAAGGCCAACCCCCAGCACATGGAAATGAAACAGAACCTGGACTATTACAGAATGATGGCTGGAGTCAGTGAAGAGGATTTTAAGGATTTGGAGATCAAGCCCCATATGGTGAGACTGATTGTTTATATTGTTTGATGTTTGTACTCAAACTGATATACAAGAATAAATGGCAGTGTCAGAAATAACATTGTATGAACAGACTAAGTGACCTTGAAACATTTAACCTTGCAGCAGAAATATAACTTTAAACCTATTCTTCATGGATCAATAATAATTTTTGTCTGCACAGGCTGAGTTTCTGTCAGGGAAACGTTACTACAGCCACGACTCCTTTGGTTTGGCGGCAGATCACTTTGAAGCAGCGTTGGATGAGTACTTCACTGCCGATAAGGAATGCAGGGCACTCTGTGAAGGATCCTACAACTACGATGGGTATAACTACATGGAGTACAGCGCTGACCTGTTCCAGACCATGACCGGTGAAGAACTGTCATGGACTTAGCATGAAAACAGGAAACTTGCATTTGTTCATTTGTAATTTCTATCTTTTTTGTGTCAGACCATTATACTCAGGTGCTGAACTGTAAACAACGCTGCTCGGTAGAACTGGCCTCCAACGTTGGAAATGACAAGCCATTTGAGGATTTTCTCCCTTCACATTTCAACTACCTGCAGTTTTCATATTATAACAGTGAGTCTCTTGCCCCTTGTTTGACCCGCTTTGACTACTAAACCTATGTATGCTTAACTGTGAGCCCTATGTTTTGTATCATCTACTCTTAGGTGAAAACTATGATAAGGCAATTGAGTGTGCAAAAACTTTCCTGCTCTTCCACCCGAAAGATGAAGTCATGAACCAGAATGTTGCCTACTACTCAGCAGTGCTGGGGGAGGACAAGGCTGAAACCATATCAGCCAGACAGGTACCGTAGGTCTTAAATAAGTGGTTTAAACCTTACCCTGATAAACTGTGAATTCTCAGGTGGTGAGTTTACATGTTAGCAATTTTACTAATATAACTCAGAATCATTATTGTCTGCTTGACTGCTTTAATGTATCAGCTGCTACTTACCATTAGGACCAAAAGAGCTCTAAACTACGGTAAATAAAAAATTAGTAGCACCAGTGTGACCAGTGGTTCAATTAGATGTTCTTGAGAGAGAGAAATTGTATACATGACATAGGGTAACATGAGATTCTGCAGCAAGGCTTTAAACAAAAATACAGCTGTTGCATTGGTGTTATCTAATAATTTGAGATTTTCACAACAGACCCTGCAATACATCAACAGGGCTCACCAACGTAGTTTTAAATATAAAGTCTTGCTCGATTTAATTCTTTACACACAATAGTAGTGGCTTTCATACAGTGACATTAAACATATATTTTTAGGCAGTATCAAGATGCGACTTATATCTCTGTTGTATTCAAAGTGAGTTTTAGTAATTTAGCTTCAGAGAGTTCAATAATGCATTCATGCTACAGAGAAGATATGTTAACTAACAGAAGTTCACCGGCGAAGCTTACCCTGTTCCACTGCCGCACCATATTGAATGTCTTGTCTTCAGGAGGTAAAACAGTACTTTCAGCAGTCCATTCTAGAGAAGCAGCTGCTCTACTTTGGATATGAAGCCTTCGGCATCACATTTGTGGATCCTGTGAGTAAAGAGTAAAAATGTTATGGAAAATAATGACCTTTTTTGACCTCTAACTTGACTTTTTTAGGATACTTGGACTCCTGAAGATGTTATGCCTAAGAAGCTGAGAGAAAAGCAGAAGTGAGACATATTCTGAATATATTTTATGCAATAAATCATTGTATTGTCCCCTCTTCTGTTAATAGATCAAACAGAACAGTTGTAGCATTTCCTTTTTTTTCCAAATTAGTTTTTTGTTCTTAAGCTATGGCAAATAGTGCATTGTCTCTGACCTTGTGTTTGTTTTAGGGCTGACCGAGAAACTGCTGCGAGGATTACAGAAGAAATTGGAAACCTAATGAAAGAAATTGAAACTCTGGTTGAGGAGAAGAAGAAGGACTCATCAGATATGTCCCAGATAATTGTACCACATGATGGTGAGCCTGACGCACTCTAGACCATGCAGATCCTTACCACAGTTATAGTCGCCAGAGACCTGGTTTTATATAGATATTGTTTATTCAAAGCGACTAACTGGCATCTTCTATTTGTAGGTGGAGCTATGTTGTATGATAACATCAAGATTAGCATGACATCCAGTCAGCTGAATGGATCCCAGCGAGTGCTATTGGATGGAGTAATCTCAGACGATGAATGCAGAGAGCTGCAACGCCTCTCAAATGTAAGTGACCAAACATAACAGTCCTTCATAAGGCCCCAGTGTGATCCTGTTAACTTAACTTTTCTTACCTGCACTGATTCTGTGCACATATACCAGTGGTTTTATATAGTGTTTGTCTAGATACGGCAGCATCAGGAAACCAGTCTTCCCAACCATTCTCATTATCTCCCAATTCTATACGAAATCAAACCAAAAAGGGGTACCAAGCAGCATTGGATCGACTTCCTACATTGCAGCTAATACTTTATTATGTACAATGTATGACTTGTACAATGTGATATGTACAAACAGGGATTTACAATTTGAATTTACTTAAGATGAATATCCTGTATGTGATGATGCCTTAATGTGCACACATTTTGTACTGTATGTCTAGGCAGCCGCTCTGAAAGGTGATGGCTACAGGGGGCGCCCTTCCCCCCACTCCCCCAGTGAGACGTTCCAGGGAGTTACAGTCATGAAAGCTGTAAAGGTGTGTATTACTTGATCTAAAGTAAACCATGAGGACTTTTTATTGTGCCTGTTATGGCTGACTGTGTGTACATCCTACAGCTGGGTCAGGAGGGGACGGTGCCCTTGAAGAGTGCGCGTCTCTTTTTTGACCTCAGTGAAAAGGTCAGGAAGGCTGTGGAGACGTACTTCAATCTGCAGACACCGCTGTACTTCTCCTATTCTCACCTGGTCTGCCGGGCTGCTATCGCTGGTAATGTCTGAAGATACACTACGCTGTACTGAGACAGGTTCATTTTTTCAGATAATTCGATTTCTTTCAGATTTACTATACCAAGTACAACACTTCATAAACTGACCCATTAGTCAGTTTTTAACATAATAGTTGTCTGTAATTAAGTTAAGTCTAATAGCTGATTTAGATGATGCTGAATAATTAGTCAAAATCAGCAGTGTTTTAGTCTGCCAAATACCTGTCACAATAGAAGAATACAATAAGCATTCTTAAAGAGGTCAAAGATGTATAATGACTCAAATTAATACTATTATCAAATTATATATATATATATATATAATATTTTTACATGAATGAACCTAAATATGTTTGGTGTTTTGCTGCTGTCTGTGCAGAGGAGCAGGAGGAGCGCATTGACCTGAGCCATCCGGTCCACGTGGACAACTGTGTGCTGGTCTCTGAGGTCAATGAGTGTATCAAAGAGCCTCCTGCATACACACACAGAGACTACAGGTAAACACACACAGACTAGAGGTAAACACATACACATATATACACACACACAGAGACTAAAGGTAAACACACCTCATTACTTACAGTGTGATGACAAGCAGTCCAATAACACTGTCTCCCGTCCACTCTAGTGCTATCCTTTATCTCAATGATGACTTTGAAGGTGGAGATTTCATTTTCACCGAGCTGGATGCCAAAACAGTCACGGTACATATCTTTACATGACATTTATAATATAAAAAATATATATCTATATATATATATATATAATGCATGTTTTACAATACATTCTAATCCCAAAAGGTTACTATTACATATCTGTATACTGTATAATCTTTACACAATGACTTTTTGTTAGCATGTTGAACTTAATCAGTAAGAGAGGAGCATTTCATTCAGATAGATGAGGGAGTTGATTTTCATAAAAAAAAAAAAAAAGAAATCCAAAAAGCACCATTTAAGTGTATAGATTTATCACTGTCTAAATGGTCTGTGAAACTATTGTACACTCACAATGATCATTAATAGTATAAATACAGACATTACTTCAAATAACTAGTATCTTCTCTAAATGTGTGAGTTAAAATTTATATGGCAACAAACGCAGTGGATTTGAAGTCATAAGATCACCACTCATATCCATTTTAACTGCCCATTAAAGAAAAAATACAATACCAAATAACATGTGTGTAAAATGTTCCGACTGCAGGCTGAGGTGAGGCCCCAGTGCGGACGTGTGGTTGGTTTTGGATCGGGAAAAGAGAACCCTCACGGTGTCAGAGCGGTGACTAAAGGTCAGAGGTGTGCAGTGGCGTTGTGGTTCACCCTGGATCCTGCTCACGAAGAAAAGGTACATTATCAGATTGATGTAGCATTTGAATGTAAATTACTCATTCAGGGCTGGTTTATCTCAGGGCATTTGTGATTTTCCCTCTTTGAATAAATACACAAAATTCTTCTAGAGGGTTCACAGTTCACCAAAAACATAGCATTAAGCTTAAAGACGAGCTCCATCTTGTTGCATTTGTCATGAATTATGAATAAATCTATAATGAAAAAAGTTTTGTACCCCTTTTTTATCTACAGGAAAGAATCCAAGCTGGTGATATGCTGAAAATGTTTTCCACACCTTTGAATGAAGAGTTTATCAAAAAGAAGCCTGCAGAGCCACAGTTGGACGGTCCCACTCCACCACACCAGGGGGCATCGGATAACAAACAGGGAGATAATTCCGGCCCAGCAGAAGAATCAAAGGACCAGCCAAAGGACAAAAAAACACAACCAGTCAACAAAGCCAACACAGACACCAAAGATAAAACTGCTTCAAAAACAAAAGCCAAATCAGGAGAGAAGACCAAAGCAGCTGATAAACAAATTAATAAAACTAAAAGTGGTAAACAAACTGCTAAAGCGCCAGCCAAGCAGGGGGACAAAAAGAAAGAAAAAACGGCTCAAAAATCAACAAAAGTTCAAACTAGTGCGACAAACTCTCCAAAGAGCAAAGAGGAGCTGTGAATTCTGTAAAGATTTGAGTTTTTTTGTTTGTTTTTTACTGTGGGGTGTTTTTCTTTTTCTATGGGGTGTGGGAAAAAAAATGGGTAAACCAGGCCTGTGCTGTCATCCCCAACAGCAAGGTGTATATCGGCGAAACGGCCCCATACGTCTGCCACAACTGGCACCTTAATCAGACGTGGACCGACGGGATTTAATAATATCATCTTTTTGCCGACATAATTAGAGAAGACAATCAGGGTGACCATATGTTGTTGTTGAAGTTGTTGACTTTTATGGATGTTGCCCCATGTTCTAATATGTTCTAGTTTTCTGCCTTAACCTTTTTATACAAAAATCAATGCTTTGTATGCTTAATTTTCTATCATGTAAATAAATTGCCACAACATTCAGATCTAGAATTATATGAAAAAAAATTATAGGGTTTCCTGAAGCTTTTTAGTTTTTTAATCGATAAATTCAATTGCATGAATTTTTATGGTCTACAAATATGGTCACCCATCAGAAGACTGCTGTATGAATTATTACTGATGCCACTGTATGGACTACACAGAACAAGGTCTAAGTTATTTTATGTTTGTCGTAATGTCAAAAGTTATGGTTTTCATAAAGAATGCAACACTATGAATGGATGAAATAAAAGTGTTTCTTAAAGTTCTTTAAAGTGTTTCGCTTTATAGCAAAAGCTTCAAAATCTGACACTAGGTGGCAGGGTTGGCAAGATTTTATTTTCCCTCCAAATAGCTTCAGGACCAGCTGCTGTTTAATTTACTCTTGTACGTTTGTTTAATACATGATAGACCATGCATTATGACACAAGTAATAATAGCAGTTCATTTCATTTATTTATATTTCCTGTTAATTAAAACAAAATAATTAAAAACCAAGCTCACAAGTGCTGTGTTTTGTCAGTGCAGCATATTTTGTGTAAGTGAAATCTGATATTAACAAATCTGTTATGAACATATATATTATGTTATGAACAACATGCAAATAGGTGCATTTTCTGAGATTAAACATCTTGGAAATGCAACTGGTTAGATCTTCAACCAATTTTATTTGTGGAATAAATTCAACATAATTTCTGAAATAAACAGCTGTTTGAAAACATAAAACGGGACTAGGCCTTAGAAATGAAATTCTGGCTTACACAATGTACTACTCACAACAATACATTGACACATTTACTCTTGTATTAGCGATGTGGCATGAGCGTGTAGGCTTAGTATGTGGATGAAGTCATATGGCAGCACAGAAAAACCATCTGGACCCTCACAGAGTTCACAGTAAATGCAGAGAAAGAAAATAGACTCAATAAACAGCACGGGCAGTAGTAGTTGTGATATGTTAGCCACAATCTGATGGAGCGTCTGGCAGTCCCACTGGTGCCCTACATATGAAACACCTGCCCAGACTGACTGCATGCTGTATGTGGTTTGTCCAATATTTACTGCAACATTCCTTCACTCTGTGCAAACAAGCTGACACAGTCATATCCCCCAAATCTACCATGTAAATCATAGAATATAGGCTCCATGAACTCAGGTCAGAAAAAATATATAATGTTTTTGTATTAAAACAGGCACCTAAATCTATCCCAGTGGAAATCCAATAATGACAAATAAATGTATTGGGTCACCAGTTCTACGGAAGCCCTAAGAGGACTTAATTATCTCTGGATATCAGGAAAACTGTTATTAAAAAAAAAAACGTTATGTAAGTCCTCTTATGTGCCAGTGTTATCAGTGTCCAAACGGAGTTGGAATAATGCAATTTCTGTTATATTATAAAATGTCCAACTTCTGTTCACTAGATAACCATAATGACTACTGTACTGGATTATCCAACATGGCCGCCACCATTGTAAATCTATTTATCAAATTTATGGACTGAAAACGTATGTAATGTAGTGTGATTATTGTGGATTTTGTCTTCAATAATGTTTACCTTTTTATTTTTGCTCTCATGTGCAGTAACTGTCTGCTTAATGTGTTGTGTTTCGGTTTTGAGAGCCCGTCCCGCTGCTTCAGGTTTCAGAAGGCAGTACTCTAAGGCGCTGTAACTGACCTCTTGACCTCTTGAACAGGCGTGTAGGGATACCTCTTTTTTAGTAAACATGGAGAACCTCTTATCACATTGATTTATAATCATTGGATGACCAGCCAGGACATTCCAGTGTGGTTTTATAAACATGTGGTCAGCCACTCGGTGAGATCAAAGACTCCTATTCAAACCAATGGATTCATTTGTTCTTGAGACTAAAAGCGTGAACAGATGACAATGCTTATACATACAGTTTGTGTTAATGGACTTAACTAGTTGTCAGTGTGTTTGGACCTTACTTTTATGACTCAGCCACCCCAGAGTCACAGTCCGATGCATTGACCCTGGTTTGACCCACTGTTTCCTTTCACAGACTTCTGACGCTGTGTGACAGTTTAATAATGTTTTCAACAAAAGAACTGTATATGATGTGTGTACATGATGTTTTTTGTACAGCTTTGGCTTTGAAATGTGTTTAATGACACAATGCCACAAAGAAAGTAGAATCTTGGGTCATACATTTGGTTTCATCCTTTTCATTTATGCACGCCCACCTTTCTACTCCTCATCGCTTATCTCCTAACAACGCCTAGGGAGTTGTTCAGATTTACCAGAGCAGTTTTGAGAGTTTCCATAGAGCTCAGAGATAGAGGTTTTGGAGAAAGACTGTTTTGACTTTAATTTGCCAGTAGTGAGAGTTGTGGCTTTCAACTTTCTGAGGAAAGCTCCCCGATTCTGAGCGTAATGCAGCATCTCAGCTAAGTCTTGCCGAGGTAAGGCACTAGACCATCGGCCGACCCTTCAGTCTGCTACTGGATCAGAACCACCCGCAGGCCTCCTGTTCGGACATTTCTGGATCTTCAGTCGGACCGTTGTGGCTAGATGCACTCGTAAGAGCCCACCATCTCACACAGAAGTTGGCATTACACACACAGGTTTAGTCAATTAAAGTCTATCTAGCTCTTAATTCGACACACGCTCTCACCAACCTTTAGGAAACCCTTTTCTGACAAATGTAAATCTTCATCTTAATCCCAAAAAATCAGCTTTCTAAACAATCTCCACTGTTTTAACTGTTGGTAATTCAGTTAATTCGTAATTCCTCTTGTTATTTATTATTGGATTATTTGCATATTTCTAATATTCAAACGCCATCTGTGGATTATTTTTTAAACCACATTTCTCTGTTAATCAGCATTTTCTCTTTACTGCATGTTCAAAGAACTCATAACAATTAACAAACTATAGACTCACTGTTTTACTACAGTATATATATTTTGGTGCTCCATCTATTATGATCTTAAATATTAAGCTAGCGTAACATTGAGCATTTTCCTTACAGCGCAGAGCTGTTGTAAAGGGTTGATTGGTGTGTAAAGAATCCTCAAATGAAATGAGGATTTGTTTTTTTAGGTGAAATCTTCTGAGGTGTTTTTGTAAATAACATATTGTAAACCCATGGACAGATGCACATTGGTCAGAATCTCATTTCATAACACTAAAAGTGAGTGGTCACTGCTGCCTTTGTAACATCTTACTGTGGTTTGCCTGAAAGATAGAGACTGACAGAGGGCACTTTGTTAGCCAGTGTGTCTTTAGTGTTTGTGTTTGCCCATTGTGTGCGCAGAGGCAGTGGGTGTGTGTGGTGGTAGTGCGGACTACAGTAGACAACAGAGGTCTGAGCTGCGATTGGTACGGCGGTCGCTCACTCTTCTTCAGCCTACAGACCATTTCAACACATTTTCATAACTATCAAAAGTTCTTCAGTTTAATGTTCACAATTGTGTGTGTGTATTTGTAACCAGTTGCCGTGGTGACAGTGGGTACAGAGATTGGCAGGGTAGTCTGGTAGGCAACAGCATGGTGTGGACTGTGGAGCTGAGATTTATTGTGACTATGTAGCGGTGGGTGAGAACTGATATGACCTCTGGCTTGTTCTAATGGTAAAGCAGTTATGGCAAACTTGCTCAATGTTTTGGGTTTGTATCTTTTATACTGCACATTCACTGTAAAAAGAGTGGGGCAGTGAAGTGCAACTTACTGTGAGCATGTGCAGTAAGGCCTTTGTCCATGTGTCTTGTTTCACCAGCTGTTCTGACCAATGACTCAGTATCCTATAAGCGAGTATAAGAAGGCCATCCACATAACAGTTTTATTCAAAAGATTAAATTGCTTTTTGGCTATTGGCCTAAGACAAGATTCTCAAAAACAATAATTTTGCTCAAAGGTCCTAACCCCATTGTAATGTCATTTAACCTGTGCCTCCAAAATGCACATACGTGTGTGCTTTATTGTGTTACTTTATATCTTATATGCTGTCAGTGCCACCAGCTGAGAGAAAACATCTAAACAAAACGGTATTGTCTGGCTTTTCCCCTTCTTTAACTAGACATATTAACTTGATGGAGCAGAACACACTGCTGTAATAAAAGACCAAGTCACTCTTTTGCAGTTAGTTTCTGTCCAGGCTCGTGTCTAAAACAACCTTGTTTTAGGCGGACAGAGGGCTATATTGTTGCCTGTTCTGATGGATGTCTTACTGATGACTTCACTGTGGCCTTCCTCTATAGGACGGACCACAGTAGTGCCGGCTCGGGCCTGGAACCATCATCGAAGAGACCAGAGGTCCGGTACAAGCCCAGTGTAATATATAGCTGTATGCATTTTCAATAGTGTTGATGTTACAGTGCAGTTAGAAAATTCTTTCTGAGGACAGACTCCTATAAATTCTCACAATGCATTTATGGTAACCATAAAATACCATGGAACCAACTCTGCAAGCTCTGCACCCAAAATGCAAAGTTCCTGTTTGCTTTGACTAAATAGCCCTTACAACCAACAATTTCCTGTCTCGCCAAATACAGATTTTTACCCTGCCAATGCTTTGCTTTGTGTTTCTCACTCAGAGTATAGGAAGAGATGATAGCTCATACGAGGCAGGCCAGTGGATGGTGGGAAAAATTGACATAGCTTCTCCCTCACGAGACAACATGTACATGGCACATTTTTGGAATTGCAACCGATTAAAAAGGTGGCAAAGAGTGTGAGAAAGGTTGAGCAGACACTAGTCTATGAACTGCGCTGCTCTGAGATTATGTGCTTTGTAACTGATTTATGCCATTTTCAAGCTTTTTATTAAGTAGTGAATTAAAATGGCTTACCTCTAGGTTGGATTTCACATTTTAAAATGTATAAGTGCATTCAATTGAAGGCCCTCTTTCCCCCTACCGACTATGCCCTTTCAATAGAAACAATAGAAAGTAGTATTAGTGCATTCTTTGCCTGAGAACATTAGCATATTTATTTGAGACATTAAATTCAGATTATTTCTACTTTTGTCAGACTGCCCTTGGGCAGCTGTGGCTACACAAGGGGCTTACCACCACCGGGTATAGAGAGCAAATTAATAATGCAACTGTGAAGCGTCTTTGAGTGTTGAGAAAAGCACAACTATGCATTATGATGATCACACACAAGGCATATCTCAAGGCATTCCACATTAAACTAATATCGTTTTTTACATTTCTACTTTTACTTAATTATCGATTTTTTAAATTATTTGTATTTAGCACTTTGGATTACGTGGATATTAGGCAGGTTGAACATATGTGTGTACGAGCAGTCTGTAGTTTGACCTACTTCACATGGTAAAGACGACATCAAGAGAGCGGTAAAGCACTCTGACACTGTCTTGTTAGTTCCTTTATGTGTGCTTTAGAAATCTGTAGAATTACTGAATCACCACATGAACACTGATTTATTCATTTTATTTTTTCCTTTTATTCATTCACATTTTAAGAAAATATATACCATTGTTGTGTTTGTTGATTGTTGAGTTGTTTAGTAGTGCCAATGAGATAAGTAAACACATTGTACATATATCTAGTTAGCTTTTATTGTCACTAAAAGCATGTAGGATGTTGGGTTGTGTTTGCAAACATTCTAGAAAGTATACACCAGAAATTACATGTCTCCATTGAAAATGCATTGTGGTTTACAAACATAAAAAGGGTTTGTATCCTTTGAGATAACACTGCGGAACTCGAGCCGAACTGTATACGTTTCTTCTGTTAAATGCAGGTGTCTTTCAGAGAAAACTCTGGGTAACAATAAAAGTCCTTAAGAGGAGGGTTTCCTGCTTCACTGTAGCTCCCTCTTGTTCACCCTCTTCCTCTCCTGCCACAGGTTTTCTTTGAGGACCAGCTCAGGGCTTTGAGGAATTCATGGAACCGGATAGAGTGTGGGCATACAGGTGCACAACACTGGCTCTCTGCAGTTGCATGGTAGTTTAGGAGATGCAGCCAGGAAGAGGGTGATTACAGACAAAGATCAGGAAAGTTGGTTAGATTGCTTTTATAGCTAAAGCTTTAGAGAGAATGTTAAGTCTTATTTAGCATTTTGATTTGTATATAGTAATACATTCTCTTCGGCCACTATGTCTTGCATTTGGGCTAATGGCTTAGGCCTGGTCATGTATTGTAACTCAGATAACTCAGTATTCAGTGCTGGTGACGTGATGATTTGGTTAACAACAGTCCCAGGTCAGTGCTGGGTCTTACAAAAAAAACTGTATGGATTCAAAAACAGAAGGTCATGGAGGACAAAGGACAAGGGGCTGAGTCGAGAAGGAAGAGGAGGGAGGCCTATACTGAAGCTAATTAGAGGTATAAAGAATCCAGAACAGTGGAACAGGGAGAAACAGGAGGGAGTGAGGGGCAGAGGTGGAACCAGGCCTGCCCTTCACTGGACAAGGCAATGGGAGGTGACATTCTCACCAATGCTGGCCAGTTATGTGTAGCACTGAGATCTTTCTTCTATTCAAATTATTTAGTTTTAATTTATTTTTTAATAAAATATACTTTCATTGCAATACATAGTGATGATGTCAGAACAGGAAAATAATAATACATAATGGGATAAACACCCACCCCCCACTACTCTTAATACATTCAGTCACTAACATTTCATATACTCACACATCTTTTTCAAGATGTACAGGTCAGCTCAAAAAGAGACAAAGCCTTTCACTGTGATTCTAGCTGCGTCTTCTCCAAATTAATCTAGCAAGGGTTTCCCAAATCTGATGAACGTGTTGATGTCTCCCTGGAGGACATACGTTAATCTTTCTAGTGGTAAAAATGGAAGAATATTATTGAACCATTCAGAGACTGATGGTTTGTTTTCATCCAACCAATGTTGCAGTATGGTTAACCTTGCACTGTATAGTAATGAGGATACTAGTTTTGTATGATGTCTTAAATTTAGATCTTCAGTCGGTGACCCTAAGATACATTAGAGAGGAGACAGCTTTACTGTAGACTTTACAATCCTTGACATTATTTCACAAACTTAAAAAAATATGTTCCTGGTGTAGCTAAGGAGTGGTGCAGCTCAAGAGTTAGTTACAGTAGGTCTATGGAAACCTCTGGGAGGTCCAGTGTCGTTGGGAACTCTCGCCTCTCGTTAGCCACTGCAGCCTGTGTCTTTGATCAGCTCAGCTGACTCCTAAGCTCAGCTTAGTGTAGCAGGGTTCTGGAAAATATGAGGTGAGAGGTGGCGGAGATGATGAAGTGGGCGTCTAACCCAAGGCATCCAGTGAAGCACGTACATCAGTGAAAGTCACAAAGTAAAGTGCAGAATTTTCTCATCATTCTGAACACTGGATGTGCAGCAACATTGGGAAGGGCTTGCCCAACAGTTCATCTGAAGCCAGGCATGAAAACAGGTCGTCCATAGTGAGTTTAGCCAACAGAGGGATGAAAAGAGTTGGCAGAATGAATGCCTGAGATGGCCATGGCTTTGGGAGATTCGTGGAAAGTGCCTGGCGCGTTAGCCCTAAGGTTGTCGCATCTGAAGGACCTAATGACAGCAATTACATGGGTCAAAAGCATAGCTAAACATTCTCTTGAAATGTGTTTTCTCAGTATCTATTGGAGGTTACTGTGCCTTGGAAAAGCCACATCCTGTTCCCCTTCATAAGAGCCCATCCAATAGTCTCTTCAGAAGCTCTTGAGTGGACCAGAGGAGCACTCTTTGAGACACTAACATACATTATTCATTTCAGTGCTTTGTTAGCAGTCCTACAAACACCCCTGTTGTGGTGAACAGCCTTTAAATCTCTGGCATACTATAATTATATTCCAGCAAGAACCACAGCACAGTCAGTGGTCAAACTTGAACTGTTGTTCTCATGCAGTCCACATGACTGTGTGCAGGTAACATGACATTGCCTCACTGGACATCAAAGTGAACTTTGTGGCTTATTGGATAATCTTGTGAAACTTCAAATAAAAAGATTGACCAGCTGTCTGTTGGGTTATGTAATTCTTTCCAATACTGTTTACATGTCCACATGTGTTTCACGGTTTCCCTGGCAACGCTGACTAATCCGATAGGCCCCTCACATCTTCATTATGTGTGTGTATATAGTCTGGCCGTGAGACTGTGTTAAGATCATTTCTGTTTTTCTGTTTGTGAGGAGTCAAGGATCTGGTTCCCCTTCATGGGGAGGCCACAATGAATGTGTTGCTACATGGAGAAGGTTGCATCAGGTAGAGCGTGTGAAAACAGAACATAAGGCCTTTTCCTGATGTTCTAAGTTGCTCCATACTGAGCCTGAGCACTTGTTTTCCCACTCTTTCATTCTCCCGCTCTAGCTCAGCTGACCCCTGTGTCTAGACCCTGCTCTCTCCAGAGGTGCAGCAGCCACTCATTAGGCAACGCAGTCACTGAAGCACATAGCCATTACATGCACAGGGAAAAAACATAATCAGGAGTTTGGAGGTATGAGAAATGGGATAAACCAGTTAATTGTATATATAAGGGGATAGAAATCTGTAGTCTCAGTTTATGTGTGCGCGCGCGCGTGTGTGTATGTGTATGAGTGTGTATGTATGCGTGTGGTGCTAATAAGTGGGGTCACATGCATCTTCACATGCTTTGATGCTTTTTCATGTTACATTTCTCCAGGTTCAAGATCAAGGTTGAATTAGAAGGCAAGCTGCCTGTCACTCTGGTGATCTGTTTACGCTAATCCATCATCATAGCCTATTATCTCATGTTACCTGTAAACAATAGGGAAACTAATGTGGGAACAATATGAGCTATACCACCTTTGTGTACACAATTATTTTATTTCTATCAATATTTACAACAGTAAATTAACATGTGAGAGTTTATCTATTAGCACTGCCACTGTCAGAAGGTCCAGGGTACGAGTCCCGGACCGGGAACCAGGGCCTTTCTGTATGTAGTTTGCATGTTTCATCCCGTGTCTGGGTGGGTTTCCTAACCTGGCAAGAGCCAGAATGAAAAGTTTAGCACTCGATCTGTGATCACTCTCATAGAAAACGTCTGGAAAGAGTGCAAAACAACAACTGATATGACATAGCAAACCAGAGCCATAGAGATATGTTTTTCCATTGCTCTGAGCCAAACAAAGACCTGCTAAATTAGTAAATTAATTTAATACATTTTTGTTGTGTGATTTTTAATGTTTTTGTAAAAATATAACAGCATACCTTACGGGTTTCAGCGTCCCCATGTTGCTAAAGAGTTTTGCTAAAAAGCTTGTTGTTGGCAAACCTAAAGCCCGCTTACTCACAGCAATACTGCCACATGATTGTGGTGGAGACAATCGGACGGATCAGCGAGAGCAGTTCAAGATACATTTTTGTGAGTTTGTAAAATTACAAATTTTGCTTGAATCCAGCTTGCAGAGCAAGGTTACCGGTTTCCCCCGGAAATAATAATAATGATAATAAATTATTAATTAATTAATTGTATTAGATGATTAGAACTGATTATTAGAATATTACAGTTATATTTTAGTTTTAAAAAGAGCTCAACAAAAGTTTTTACTTAAATTCTGCCCAAAATGTTACTTACATCCTGTTTTCACTCCACATCAACACTGAGGTTTGGGTGTAAAACAAGGGTGAGAGCAGGACATGCTTGTTGTAACACACAGCATATGTGTGTGTACGGTCAGGATGAGACATGTCTCTTACACGTGTGAGAAAACCGTCTCAGCTTAAGTGTATGGACGCTCTGATTATCAGACCAGCATTATCGAGTTTACCCAGGAGTGAATTGTAAGTAATTTAACGATAGAGTAAGAGGATGTTTGTGCCTGTGTCTGTGGGAAAAGTGTGTCTATAAAGATGAATCCGTCAAACTATACCCACTCCAACACTGCTGTTTCATTTGCCGCCGTTTCCATGGAGATGAGGGGGGCTTGCCACAGCGGCCCATAATTTACTAAGAGCTTGTCTGGATGTGACATGTCCTTTTCAGACTACCTTTGTCTAGACACTGATTTACGCATGTTTGTTGGACTTAGCCACCTTCTTCTTTATACCTTTTAAAGGATCAAAGTTAAACCATTTCATATTTATATCAGTAAACAACATTAACAAATTAATTAATATATGTGTCAACATAGGCACACCATATAACAGTATTTATATATTTTACTTAAGTACTCAAACCACCATGCAGTGGTTTGGTAAAACCTCTTTTTGTTGCAAAAACAAACCATAACAAGAGATAGCTCCTGTTAAATATAAGAACTTGTTGCTGTCAATAATACCTGCCCACTCGCTGTAACCATTGGATCAGTTCTGTGATAGCAGCCAATCAAATCGGTGGGAGCCATACAACTAAAACATCTTATCTGGGCTTGGGAGAATAGTCACTAGACAACATAAGCAACACAATTGGAAATGTTGAAACTGTCTATTTTTGTGAGTAAAGCTATAACTCTATAAGTTAGGTTTGGTCATATTTGGTCATATTTTAAAGGATTATAGGAACACATCAGTGATAGGAAACTCTAGTTTGTTTACTCTTCTGCATGTAAAGTCAGACCAAAGAAATGAACGCTATTTAGAGTAGTAGTAATATGTCAAAAATGAAAATGTATAATATGAAACACCTTTAGAGAAAGGACAATACATTATATAACTAATGCCTTATACTATAACTATTATAGTAGCTTTTACCAATACGTGACTGAATACTGATCATGATGCCAAACCCAACCCAAGCCTAACCCCTCCCAAAAGGCGTTCCCCAGCATCAAGTGGTCCAATCACAACTGATCCTTAACCCCAGTCCTTTGTGGTCAGCCTGTTAAGCACTTTTTGTCTTCAAACTGTTTCTTTTTTTCTCTTTCCAGCCTTCATTGAGCCACTTGAGGCTGCAGCAGATGGAAGAATTGCAGTGACGGGGCAGCAACAGGATTGGATGAAGCCATGCAGAGAGAGAGGCAGCCACTGACCACTGCAAAGCCTTCTTAACACTTTGTCTTGTTTTCCAAAGCTGGGAATAAAACAGGACATTCCAAGAGGGTAAGGGTTAGGATCATACGCCAACTCAATATATCCTAAGAAGTCAAAAAAGTCAAAGAGAAAGATGAGAGTAGAGGCAGGAGATGCTTAGACGGACCAAGGATTAAGTGACTACAGGATTTCTCAAGGCGTGACTGCAAAGACTGTTGAAGGAAGGTGCAAAAGTGAAACATACTGTGTATAAAAGTACAAGTTTGAGATAGAAAAGAATGGCCAACTCGGGTCTGCAGTTATTGGGTTACTTCCTTGCTTTGGGTGGCTGGATCGGTATCATCTCGACTACGGCCCTGCCTCAGTGGAAACAGTCGTCCTATGCCGGAGATGCCATCATTACTGCGGTGGGGCTGTACGAGGGGCTGTGGATGAGCTGTGCCTCGCAGAGTACGGGACAGGTGCAGTGCAAGATCTTTGACTCCATGCTCTCCCTGGACAGTGAGTAACTTCTCTTATTGACACTAGTTTATATCATTCATTTCATTCTCGATTCTAAAAAAAAAAAAAAAATGTTTATATTGCTAACTAAGCTAATAATTAAACCCCGTCGTCGCATTTAAAGCACCTTTTTATTGCTCGGTTCTGCTTTTTTAATGCATATATTTTCTGCTATTCCAATTTAGGGATGTTTGGGGGAAAATAATCCTTTTATAAACTGTACAGGGGGAAAATAATCTTGTTTATTATTATATTTTTACTGCAAACAGAACATGTGTGACAAGTGAAACTCACAGACTTGTTTAGCAGCTTGTATAAAAATATCTAAACATATTTCATACACTCTCCCTACGCACTATCTGAAGTGCAATACCTTTTAACTCACCTTTAACTGTAATGTGTTCTGTATTCTCCTTAGTTTATTATTTCACAATCAGTTTTCAATATAATATAAAAAACGTTAATTATTTTCATTTATGTTCACCTTCTGTCAGACCAGGCTAGGTTTCTTTCGCCTGCCACCCATTAACACGCTCAGAATGTGATGTTGTTTTGGTGAAATAAAGAGAGTATCTAACACTAATAGAAAATCTGAGCCATTGTTTTCTTGTGACAAAAAAAGTTGTGGTCAATTCAGCTGGTAAAGTAATAAAGTAACAAAACAACCGTCACCCATTTTGTGTGTGGGGCACAATAAAAGCTGCTGTTCTGATATTAATGAAGGATAACTGTGAGTAAAAGTTGAGACGTAATGTGTGAGGAGTGGAGTGGGGGAAGGAATGTGGGTTTTTGACACAAATCAGCTCTGAATATGAGCTCTGTGTCATCTGCAATATCTAAGACCTGGTGACTTTATAATTAATGGCTTCGAACATGATCCCATCTATCGACTGTCTATTTAAATGATCCTATTAGAGATTCTAATGCAAAAACACACGGGGGTGGAAGTGCTCTCAAGTTTTTCCACAATACATCTATAGTGACACTTTTCTATGTGCATGTGTAGTAAGGTTTGTGATCTTTGACTCACACTGGCACTTAGACTTGGAGAAACAAATCAGGCACTTGGCAAAAATGTTAGTGGCTTATCGAGTCATGATATCAAAACATTTTGTGTGGCGTTTTGTTTGACGGCTGCCCGGGCTGATCTGCCATCTCCTTGGCTTCATGGCAGTGATGAAGACAGTGTATTGTCCTTGTAGATGAATAGGGACTGTTATCAGAAGAAAAGGCCAGTGTTGGTCCTAACAGAGATATTCCCAGAATGTGCTCTGTTTTCCCCACACGCGCACATTGTTCCATTGGACCATCATCACACCCAGTGATTGTAGAGATTTACACAGTCAAACAAAATAAACACACAGTGGGTCAAGATACTATTCTATAACAGTAAACTGATAAACCAAACTCTGCACTAATGACTGACTAATTGTCCAAAACCAAAAATGAATGCAATTGTTTATATGTCTTAGGAGCTTACACATTTCCCTACAGAGCCAGTAAAAGGCAGTCTACTACAAGAATATGTGTTTTTATGGTCCAGCGTTCACCTTGGCTGGTTTATTGATCTCACCAGATGTATGTTTAATAACTCGTGAAAATCTGTCTTGTCTAGGAGTATACAGTATAATCTCAATTCAAACCCCTGTGGATAACCCAATGAGGGGACAGTATCGCAGCAAGTAGGTGGGTCTTACAAACAATATTAGCAATGCCTGTCAGTTACACGACAATGCCAAAAACATTATGCTCTGTATGAACTGGGGTTGTGGTGTAGTGAGAATTGGCAGAAAACACAAATGGTTGGAGTAAGTCAGCATCATATGTCTAGTGCATCAGTGCAGTCTTTTTTTATTCACTTGAGTGAAAATGTTCATCCGCATTTGGAAAAGCATGTGATGAACCTGTGAAATTGTTCACCAGACTGTATTGATGTCTGCTGATGTGGCCTGGCGAGTGTAGAGGAAGTATCAGACCTACATGTTTTAGCTTCAAAAGAATGACCACTGGTTTACTCAGGCTTGTAGCTGAGTTTGTAAGGATAGTGGATGGTGGTGCTGAAAGAACAGTTCTCATGGTAACAGGTGTCAGGAAGATCACATAAGCAACGGATAAAGGAAATGTGTCTGTTTGATGTGAAAGAACTCTGGGATAGAAATAAAAATATATATATATAATGAAATGAAATGAAACACACATTGAATTGGTTGTGGGGCTGATTCTTCATGCTGCCAAACACAATGACCAATACTATTGTTGATATTCTCCCTCACACTGTTCAAAGACATCCAAATGTTTGGTAAATTTGTGTCTCTGTGTCAACCCTGTGACTAACTGGCCACTAACATGGGTGTACCCTGCATAAGGCCCATAGAAGTTGTATAAGTCTTTACTTGAAAAAGTAAATGAACCTAAACTCTATTTCCCTAGTAATCAGAAATATCTTATTATCCCTGTGCCAGCAGTTCAACAGCTATTGTAGTATTGTGTTAAGTTCAAAGTGAACATATCAAAGTGAAAGTGGCCTAACAAAGGATGGGAAATGTTTAAATGTGCAGTGTGAAACAGTCACAATGAGCTCACAATGGCACTCACAGTTCCTGCACACAAACTCATTCAGAGCTTAAGACTGGCACCACCAAGCCTTGGCTCCGTGCTCGGTGCTAGCCCCCTCCACCTCTCGTTTTAGCCTCTGCTTCACCCCAAAGGCCCCCAAAGGCTCTGGTGATTTGTCCCTAGCCAGACAGAGGATAGTGTCATTTAACATGGTCTGAACCCCCACACTCTGTGAAGAGAGTAGATGAAAAGGACTTCTCTCTGCTGTAAACCATTCACAAACGCCATCAAAAGCAGTTGTGGAGCGCCATAAATCAAACTTCAAATGTGGTGCCATTCTCCTCTATGTCATAAATCTTGTTAGATCAGTGAGAGGGATGAGAGGACTTCTGTCACAAGGACTTTGAAGCTTAAACATGTTTTATCTTTTAAAGTCAGTGGCTTAGTTCCACAAAAATGCTCACATGGATATCAACGACAGGACAATATCTGAATTGAAACCATTTGATGATAGTGTTGATCAGGAGGCAGAGCAGGCAACTAACCAGAACACTGTGTCCTTGTACTTACTGTACGGTACTCCAGCCTAAGCAACACTATTTTGAAGTTTTTAAGTACTAATTCCAGTTCTGGTCACATATTGCACTCAAGGTAAGTGAGTGTACCCTTGCTTTTGAGATATGGCTGACACAGATGGGCACCAGTGGCACAGTATGGGCAGATTAAATTGCCCACTAACCAGATCTCATTAGTTTTCCTGGTAGCCATCCTAATGGTTTTTATTCTACATCTCGTGGCTTCCTTGTGGTACTCAGGAGTACTGCAATTGAAAGCTCTGGTATTAGTGGATTAGTCTTAATTTAGTCCTAATTTAGATCTAGATCAGCCTTCAGTTAGACATGGTTTAGTTTAGATATATGCTCATTTTTCCAATAAAATGGTGCTTGGACAGTGTGTAGCAATGATCAAAAAGGCCATAGGCCCACTGTGGCTATAGTGGTAGCTTACCACCATTGTGTGACTGGAGTGAAACATATTTTAGTGAGAGGTGAGAAAAGAGCCATATAAATCTGATGCATTATTATAATTAGTCTGGTGTACCTAAAGCAACTGGGACTCCGCAATGATCAAAAATCAGTTTGAAGCTGTGATGCCTTTGAAGACAAACTCCCGGTGACCAGCCCATGAAAACAATCTATCTTTGTGCCAGCGCCACACTGATCCCACTGTGTCAAACATGTAGAGCAGGCCTCCTACAGTTGCTGCGTGACTCCACCTACTGTCATTGTGCATCTACCACTGTGTGTATTCTGGGTGTGTTTGTACATACATGTGTCTGTTTATGTGTAAGTATGTCCATCCCACACAGTTATGTGTGAGGGCTGCTGTGGGCAGCTCATTACATTAATGTGACGACAAAAGTGCAGTGGAATGAGCCACAGAAGAGCATCCGAGGTCTGAGCACTTGGCTGTGAGTCGACTTCAGTGAGAGAGAAAATAGGTCAAAATAAAAATGGTGATTATAAGATGATATACTGCTGGAATTTTTACTGTGATTATATGGTTAACAACTCAGGCATATGTTGACATTTAAACAATTGTGAATGAGTACCATATGCATATGGATGCATATGAGAGCGAGCTGTTGGACAGTTTTCATTGATAATAAACAAAGTATTGTTTATTTGTAGCTTGTACAAGTTCATTGACTACACAATGTGAAATATATGTGATAATGCACAGTACAACATATTAGTTCTTTATCTTTAGGCATGTTTAATGTTTTTGCTCCTTTTTTAAACATGGTTGTTTTTCTGTTTTGCCATTTCACTCTTTCACTCAGTGCGCAGGGAAGTTTATTTCTTGTGCATTACGTTTTCTCTGGTCACCTGACTGGTAAAAGGCTGGTTCATTTAAAAATGGGCTGAATGGTTGTAATGTTTGATATAACAATAACAAATGTTGATATCATGGGTGTTTCTCCGAGGTATTTTGTTTTTAAAATTCTTGGCTGAGAACATTTCAGAATGGACCGTGGTGGACTGAATGCATGCGGTCTCCCATTATCATAGCTGCAGTCCCTCCCAGCCCATTACATCTATACAAGTGTTTTTATGATGAACTAATATAACCCTCTCGTCTCTAGTCCATATCCAGACCTGTCGGGCCCTAATGGTGATCTCTGTGTTGCTGGGGTTCATGGGTATCATCATCAGTGTGGTGGGCATGAAGTGCACTAAGGTGGGCGACAACAATCCCACCACCAAAACCCGCATCGCTGTCACTGGAGGAGCACTGTTTCTGCTCGCAGGTGGGAATTTGCATTTATTTTAGTCTGCATTGATTGTTGTCATTACACATGTTACTGCAATTTGGTTGCCGTACTTTGGATGCACACGTGTCATTGCACTAACTAAAGTACTACTATAGGCTAACAACTATGTTCTTAAGGTACACTGAAAACTGAAACTTAAGTTAAGTAAAGAAAGAACACATCTAATTAGCACTAGAATGATGCACTGCTTCATACAATGCTATATACAGTATAAACAACTGTAAGTAAATAAAGCACATTGCAAACACATTCGCTTTTTCCCCACTTTTCCTAGGTCTATGCACGCTGGTGTCTGTTTCCTGGTATGCCACTCAGGTGTCCTATCAGTTTTTCAACCCCAACACGCCGCCCAATGCCAGGTTTGTAAAGACCATTCACTACATTTCAGAAAAGTCTTCGAAAACTCTCCTGATAATGCTTTGGCTCACTGAAGGCCCCAGTAATCCACATTACTGATAATAGTATTTCATGTAGACTGCAGAGAATGTCTAAATACACTGTTGCTCATAAAGTTGGAATATTTTTTTTACCTCTTCTCATGAAATGATTGTGATTTATTCATTATTTTCAAAATGTTATTGATCAATCGCCTCCAAACATATCACAGTGAACATGAGACCAAACTGAGACTTTATAAAGTGTGTATCAGACCAAACTAAATTAGGGATATAAGCGGGTTTGTTTCAATTATTTAATTCTTACTCCTTGGTCAGTTCATGCTATATCCAATATGACTCTTTCATTTGTCACTAATATGGAGTATGGCCGTCCCTCACACGGCTCAATGCCTCAGGACGTCCACATAATGTCCACAAGCTTGTTGATGTGGTCCCACACTTCAGTCAGATCCTGGGCTACTTCCTGTAAACTCTGAGGAGAAGGTGAATAATAATAAGGAAGAAATAAGGTGAATATTGATGAACATAAACAGGAAAAGAAAAAAAGAGGAATGAGTTTGAAAACAAATACTCCAACTTTATGGGCAACAGTTACTGCATGTTTTTTTACTATGATACTTCACTAGGACTAAGCCACCTGTAATAGTAATGGTCCCCAAATACAGAAATGAATGATTGCAGTTTAGCTTCAGTTTCATGAGCACATTGCGTAAAAGTGAGTTGCATGATAAAGGTTGACAGCTGGTTGAAAGCAGTGTGTAGAGGGACTGTTTGATACATGTCATGTTGAAAGGTGCAACAAAAGTGGAGCTGTCAGAGATTCTCCTGTCTTCAAAGAGGTGACAACTTTTATCATCATTTTTCCCAGAGTGCAATTTTTGTGTACATCAAAAACACACAAAGAATGGCATTGCCGAGTCTAGCTGTGCATACAAAAAAACAAGCCTTATGAACCAGGGCAGGCAAACTGCCTATTTGTCCAGATGTTTCATAAAACAAAGACATTGACCTTCAAGTTCTGTAAGGCATACTTCATTACCATTATATATGCCAGCTGTAGAGTTTGTTTCCCTCTGTCCAGGTATGAATTTGGTTCAGCCCTCTTCGTGGGCTGGGCAGCTGCCAGTCTGACCATTCTGGGCGGCTCCTTCCTGTGCTGCTCCTGCTCCAAAGATGAGATGCGAGGTCAGCAGTATTATCGCCAATCACAGCCTTCCACAGCCAGGGAGTACGTGTGACCCCGCCCCCTTTAGATCAGCCCCCAAACAGACAGCAAAGGACACGCTTGTCACAGTCATAACTTATACCATACACCAAAGAAAACATTGTGAATGTACATACACATCCTCAGAGTCAGTAAGCTAAGCATCATCCTCATGTTCTGTTCATGTTGATAAAATACATATTTTCTATACAGTTATCAATATATAAACAAACATATGCTAACAATTTATTTCTATGACTATGAATGTCACTCACAGACACACAGCATTACTGTAGATACATTTATGTTTATTATTGTAATTAGTAAAAAAACACACACACTCACAACTTACTCACACTTTCAAGTTAAAATGCACATCTTCAGTTCAGACACCATCACCACACTATCACACTTATCACATTATCACACTTGTTCCATTACCACACTTGTTCCATCACCACACTTGTTCCATCACCACACTTGTTCCATCACCACACTTGTTCCATCACCACACTTGCTCCATCACCACACTTGTTCCATCACCACACTTGCTCCATCACCACACTTGTTCCATCACCACACTTGTTCCATCACAACACTTGCTCCATCACCACACTTGTTCCATCACCACACTTGTTCCATCACCAC
>JAVQKC010091419.1:0-10925 GCA_036025475.1 Philypnodon macrostomus
TATAAACAAAGCCTTAACACCCTCGCAGCCAAACACACATCTTCTTCAGTCAGATATGTTGTTAAATGGTGGTGGCAACAATGTTTCTCTGGGTGCATTTGTTGACAGTGCTGTAGCAAGCAGGAGCACTGTGTGGATTGCCACTATTTGTTACATCACTTTTATGTATGAGCTGAAAATGGATTCACCTAATTAATTACTGAGACATGCCCGAATGATGGTTAAAAGATCAGATAGGTTGATTTTGAATAATGCAGGACCTTTTAATGAAGAATAAAACCATTTTGTCTTTTGTAACAGTTGCTTTCATCATTATGCACTATAACCCCCCACCCTCTCTGTTAAACATTTTGGTAAAGCAACTTTTATTTCCTTGATTTTTACAAAAATCCGTTTGGTTTTTGCAGGAGCAGCCTCTGTATGACGTGATTCAGGAGGCTCTACAGCACCACCTGGAGGGCATCTCCTTCAGGGAGAGGAACGCCGGGCCTAAGATCGACATGAACATGAAAGACGAGGGTACAGCACCAAAACTTTCGAATCAATTCATTTCACAATTATTTTTCAAAAAGCACTTTCATCTGATTTGTAAGTTATTGTGAGTGTTTGTTTCCAGGGTTCAACGTGGAGACTAAAGTGGACTCTCACACTGGTTTTGTGAGTGGAGGGAACAAGTTTAACTGTGGCACGTGGATGGATAAGATGGGAGAGAGTGACAAAGCCAGGAACAAAGGGATGCCTGCCACTCCCAGGTAGTGTCCACATAGATGATGGTTTTCACATGATATGTAACATTATAAGTGACATTATGTTCAAAAAGAGAAAAAGCTGGTTGCTCTTGGTGCAAAAAGGTGCTCTTAGGGAAAAAAGTTACATAGTGCTGGTTTAAAATAGTTGTATCTGTAAACCTGGACCAATGCACCACCATATGTTAAAATAACCTATAATAATAATAATAATGTTCATATTTGTGTACAGAGATGGCTCAGCAGTGGAGATCATTGGTTTGAGTAAGTCTGCCGTTCGTTGGGTGGTGGAGCTCCATGCTAAAGGACTGTTCCCCTACGACGGTGCCAAAATCCACAATAATGGTATGTTCCTATCAAACCTGAATTATTGCCTTATTCTCACTTAACCTTATCAACTTGCCATCTTAGCATTAGTATTTACTGTATACCACAAATCACAAAAAACATTCCTTCTACCTGCCTTGTCAAATCCACTCAAACCCTTACACTTACAGAGAGGGCGGGAGGGGGGCAGGGGGGGTGGAATTGGGGCAGATCAACCGCTCTGATTGACTTGTTTTCTGAGAAACCACAGACATATATTTTATTGTACAATTTATTGCCTTCAATTAAAATGGGATTGTTAGGGTTTTTTTTCATACCTGTAAAATTAACTGAGTGATTTCTTATTTGTCAGAGCGGAGTCACCACCAACTTTTTTCACTTTTTCCAAACTATAATATTTGTGGACAGCAGTGCAGTCAAGTGGATATAATTGGTGTTGGTGAATGAGAATAAACTGCCAAACATGTGTTTTCAGAGTTTTTAGATTGGCAAATGGGCAGCAAAGTTAAAGTTTTCACTTGTGGATGTACGTAAAGACCCAAGTGTTTTTAGCCGCTAATATTTTCAAATTCAATGCTGCAAAAGTGGAATTAAAGTGTTTAGATGTGTGTTTCAGGCACAGAGGCGTTTGTTGCGTACTCCCAGTGGAACCAGCAGATCCAGGCCGCCTTCGAGGTCTGTTTCTGGGTGTCAGGAGACCCCCACGACCCCAATGAGAAGCACCCCGAGCTGGTTCATAAGAAGGGCATCTATAAGGACAGCTACGGAGCCTCCAGCCCCTGGTGTGACTACCAGCTCAGGCCTAATTTCACCATCGCCATGGTCGTGGTATGTACATGTATGCCTGACCATAGATGCCATACAAAGACCAAGACTGGGATATGAGAGTTGATCTGTTGCCTTTGGTATGTGTCTGTGATTTTTATCTCAAGGGAATTCAAATGCAGATTTGAATTAGTTCATGTACATTATTAGCACGTTATTAGGTACACCTTTACACTCTTACACATACTGTAGTGGAACATCACATGGGAGCAGCTTTCACACATCATCACCCCAATACATTTAGGCGTGAGGTATGATTAAGGCAAACCTGCTGAAGTTGAAATCAGGCTTAGGAAAAGGTGATATAAATTACTTTTGAGTATCACTGCTGACCTACGGAGATTTTAAACAAACAATCATCAAGAGTATGTTTGTGGTAATGCATGACGATGATGAAAATGATGAGGTGTGCTGAAGACCATATGAACACAGACTACAGCAGCTGTGTCTAACTGTCCACTGTGGTGTGCCTTGTCTATAGCCCATAGATGATGGAATAGACTTCAGTTACCCAGAACTCCTAAAAGGAATAAGCAGCAGAAAAGGAATAACGTATGAAAAGTATTATCGCAGTATTTACCTCCGCCAATGAGGTGAAGTTTGTCCGTCTCTTTTCAGGGAATGTCAGAAATGACACAAGGACCAATTGATTAGATTTTGGCTCCGGATTGCCTTTTGAAACCCGACACATGCCAATGCTTTAGAAGTGGTAACGTCACAGCTGTCAGTCCTTTGCAAATGTGAACTAGCCCTCCGCCAAGGCAGCTCATTTCCCCACTCTTTGAACAAATGGTTCTACACAAAATTGGATTATTTTTTTCAAGGAATGTCAGGAATGACACAAGGAACAATTGTTCAATGGTTCACCATCTGGATCCAAAATTGCAGTACTGATACAGCTAACTCCACGTTTTTCCTGCCTTTTCCTGCCTTTTCAGCTTCTTGCCAGAAATCATTGTTTTAGGCTATTACTGTTGTTGTTATGGTTTTGATAACTTCTCGTTGTATTAAGATGATTTGGATGATTTTGAATTGTTGAGAGAAGTGTCACTCTTTTGTCATCTTTTTCTGGAGGGGTGTCCAGTCGTACAGAAGGTTCTATTTAGAACTGTTTATTTTAGGAGTGCATATAGGGGAAATTAGCTACCTTGGCGGAGGTGCTTTTCAGTTTGATACTGTTTTGAAAGTTTTTCAGGTCATCATTCAATGACGTTCCCAGGTTAGCAGATTGTCACAACTTTATATAACCATTAAATTGTATCGCCAAAAATGATGAGAAATTCTTAGTCTACATCTACACATTACACCAAGGCTCACAGTACAATATCCTACAATGAGAGTGAACATGCCTCAAACCAGCTCTTTTGTTGCTTCCCATGTTATTTATTTGTGTGTGTGTTAGGCTCCGGAACTATTCACTTTGGAGCGGGCCTGGACTGCTCTGGAGATGGCAGAGAAGAAGCTGCTGGGACCACTGGGCATGAAGACCCTTGACCCTGAGTATGGCACACATTTATAATTTTACATATTACAATCAGATTTAACATTTGAATTTTATTGCAGTGACATGGTCTACTGTGGAGTCTATGACAACTCCCTGGACAATGACAACTATAACCTGGCCAAAGGCTTCAACTACCACCAGGGACCGGTGAGTGGGACCCCTGCTGGAGATTAATATTAATTAATGAATCAATGTAATCAATGATGAATATGTCATCTTTGCCTGATGCAGGAGTGGCTGTGGCCCGTGGGGTACTTCCTCCGAGCTAAACTCTACTTTGCAAAGAAGATGGATGAGATGGTTTACAACAGAACCGTGACCCTGGTCAAAAACGTGCTGTCACGGCACTACACCCATCTGGAGAGGTATCACTGTCTGTCACATTTAGTATGGGGTCCTCACTGGGGGAGTAGTTAGCTTTGGCAAAAAATCGTTGGTTCAATCCCTTTGACTGGACAACACACAATTGTGTGTTGAGTTGAGTCTGGTTTGTCACCCTGTCACTGGGGATTTTGCCAATCGCAGCAAAAAATAAATAAATTGCATCTTCATATGGCATAGCCAAACAAAACACTGACACATAATAAACTAATTTAATAAAATGTTTTTTTTTTCCAATCTCACAGGTCCCCATGGAAAGGCCTCCCGGAGCTGACCAATGAGAACGGTCAGCACTGTCCGTTCAGCTGTGAGACCCAGGCCTGGTCGCTGGCCACGGTGCTGGAGGTGCTCTATGACCTTTAGACATAACTGTAGCTGTTTCAATTGAACTCTGTGGCGCTCTGACTGCGAGCACATTGTAGACATAGTGTTTAATCTCTTAATCTAAATCATGTCCACGACTATTTACATTTACTGTTGTGCAATAGAGAGGCCACGTGTGTACTGATTCACGGGGACAAAACTCTTGAACACCTGTCAATGGGGAGACATTGTAGCTGCTGTTGTTTTGCGTTTACTGTACACGATCAGGCATAACATTATGACCACTGACAGGTGAAGTGAATAACAGATTGTCTCCTCAGTATGGCAATATTAGTAAATTAAGAGACATTTCATGTGCTAAGATGTATTGTCTGAATAGTAACAAAAAATGTGTCCAAGACATACAAATGTTTATGCTAATCAATCTGTAATAAATGCCAAGACATAAAAGTAAGACACAGAAGCACAAATACTCTCCATTGACTTGTCCCATGAGTTCACTGATGGTGACGGTCTCTATCATCTACTGCTGTTAGACTCTCATCATGCTATCTATGAAATATGCACAAATTTGTCATCCATGCATTGTATAATGTATTAGATGCACTTTATATAAAATAAGATACATTTCCCTGATTTAGTCTGGAAATAATGGATTGTATACTAAGAATATTAACATCGGCATGATATGAGTTTGCCGATTAAGGAACCAGAACAAAAATTTATATAATGAATAAAACATGTTTTTTGCACATTGTGACAAGCATTAATGGACCTACTAAAACTCCCTAAAAATGTCTCCAAAAGGTACTCCTGCCCTGACTAAAACCATTAAAGATTATAAATGTATGCATCCTTTGAGCCTCTGTGTTTGGAATAGTCTTCCACTTTTCATGCCTTATGAGCAAATATATGTTTGTCCTGCACTCTCAGATAAGAGGAAAGTAAATTATTTAAATGTGATCTCAAACAGTCGTGTTGGTGACTGACAGTGTCCTCTGTATTCTCAGACTGTTGTACTAAAGTCTAAATGTTCAGTTATTAAAGTACTGGAGCACATATTTACGCTTTTTTCAAGTTTTATTTAAACTACTTATTAACAGAAGAATCTAAAGATTTCACATATTCTAAAAATATTTCCCTTTTGCTTTGATAAAAAAGACTTGATCTACTCATTAAAACATTATAAATTGATTAATTTGGTGTTTAGGATATTTATGCATCTCCATTTGCTGTATTATCTCTAGTGTCAGGAAGACAAAGGAAATGAAAGGTTCATGAGATGAGATGGAGCATTTGTTCACGATGACAACAGAAGCTGATGGGTTTGTCTACTGATGGTACACAATCCCTTCTGTCAGGAGTGAAGGGTCAGAGACAGCAGACTGAAAAGCAGCAGGCTCCAGGACATCACCTGAACACAGGATTCACAGGTATAGATAAATGATGAGATGACATGTTGCCCTTGTGAGTGTGTAGGTGGTACTCACAGCAGCTGGAGGCCCCGGGCTCCTCTCCACTCTCACAGGGCTGCTGTTCACATTCAACCAGAAAGAATTGTAGCTCTGGACCACTGTGGCTCTGAGCAGACGAGACAACCTCAAATCACATACACTACAAATTCTATACAAACTAGAGCTGCACGATATGAGAAAAAACATCTGATAACCATGTTCCATTTTCATATATCAATATTGCAATTGTTTATGCAAGTTCTATAAGCAAAAATAGTTAATCTATATTTAATAGTTAAAACGTAAGACAACCCAAACCAAAATAGGACTAAATGAAGGAAAGTCATGGCTAAAACTGTAAAATTTGTAAATCTATGTCAGATTAAAGACCAGAGGTGTTATTACGATATTAATTTTGTGACGTACAGTATTGTTTAGTCCTAATACGGATTACTATGACTATCAATTTATCAGTGCAGTAAAATCCAACTAGACAAAGTGGCTAGTCATAGTTAATATGTTACAAGCCACAATAAAAAAAAATCTACCTCTGCAGGTCACCCACTGCTGGAGGAATTGTAAAATACAGACTGACCTGCAGTTCTTTACTTTCCTGTTCACTACATTGCGTCAGACGCTGTGTCAAACCTGCATCTCAATCTCCCATTGTATTCTTTCCTTATCGAAGACTGTGAGACACTTGAACACCTCCACTTCTGAACCAATGTTGGATAACCCCAGACTGAACCTTTCTGTCCCTATTTTCTGGACGATAACCTGAAGCCCACAATCCACAATGCACTGACTTCACTTCATATATTTGTTTTTGGGTGCATTTTTCTGTAATTTCACCCCAAAAAAGTCAAATATTCCTTGCATCTAGGGTCTCAGTTTTGATGTTAGGCGGATTAGCTACATGCATCTGTTCATCCAAAAACATGACAAAATGTTTAATGTTTTACCTAAAGTGCACATCTCCACTGTCTCTATTGTCCGGTGCCTCCCAGGTCAGCTGCACTTTCTGCCTCTTTTCAACTATGGCCTGACTCACTGCTGAGCTCTGCGTGACAAACACATATTAATCAGTTATTCATCATATTTATACTCTCGATTGAAAAGTATTTCTTACCATTTTGTCATTACACTTGAGTGCTGTGTAAAGGCTTGAGTTGATGTTGTTGAACTTTCCCACTGGCCACAGCCCTACACACAACAATCAAAGTCACAATGCCTGGTTTAGTCCTGGTTAAGCAGTTGGTTTAGTTTTGGGTTTGTCCTGGTTTAATGGTTAATCTGTGTTGTTCTACTTCAGAAATGCATTTGTATGTATTGTTCTCCAATTTATTCATACTATATTGATTAAAGCTCAGCAAAAATAAAAATATCAGGTAGTGCAGCTTTAAGGTTTGGTTTAGATCTGGGCTGTCCATTAATAATGTAAAAACTTTTTCTGCATCAATCCAATTCTTATTTTCTAGCTTAAATGTCTGAAAACCACTGCATTACCACGTCACTGAAAATGTAAACATTTTCATTTTAGGTTTTACGGTTTCATTTTACCTGGTTGGCTGCTGCTTCGGGCCTGCAACAGGAAGCCCTCAAAATAGGCCGTAGTGTTCTCCTTCACCTCTAGGGTCACTGAAACACATTTAGGTTTGAAGCACTTTTAATGCATGGTTACATTACATACACATACACTGTGAAAAAAAGTATTATCTTACATATCCCACTGCCCATACTGATCTTTCAAGACTGTTTCAATGGGAAAGATCATTGTGGCACTGGTTACTGAACTGTAAGCTCCTATATTCTGCAAAATGGACTTTTCTGAGCTTTTAACCATGTTCTAGTGTCGTTTCTAACTCGAACACATACACAGAGTTGTGTTTTGTTTCATTTGTGCATGTTTGAGTAATCTTTTATGTTGAGCTATAGTCTCAAGAGCTGAAAACAGATTCACCCTGGGCTTCACCTATTACGTAGTGATGTCACAAATAAGGGCTAACAACTCATCTCTAGAAAAGGCTCCTGCCTGCTCCTGCCTGCTCCTGCACTCTCAACAAACACACCCAGATGTGTGGCTGGCTGTGAGGGTGGCAAGACTTTGTTTATATCCCAGAAGAAGTAAAAAGTGGTTGGCGTTTTTATTGAAATCCCCCGAAAAAACTGGCACAAATGGTTTGTTCCAATCTTTAAGAGACATGTATCTAATCAGAGTCCAAGTGGAATCTCCACAAACAGCTTGTATTAGATAAATAATGTGTTTGATGTTGCAAAATGTAAAATGGTGACATAAATGTATACGAAATTGACTGAGAAATGTGCAAAGCATAATACAGAACTTTTAAAACCAAAGTTCAAAGCTGTAGTCCAGAGGTTTCCTAAAACAAGAAGTGTCTAGATGTAAAGTCTAGATGTAAAGTAGAGAGTAAAGTAAAATAATAATTCTGACAGAATTTTCTCTCTTTCTCTTTCAATTTAAAAATGTGAGCGTATGTGATACCTGTAATAATTTCCCCGGGCCTGTAGGTGTCAGCAGAGGTGGACACGGTAAATGGTGGGCTGTTGGTGTTTGGCTTGTTGGGCTCGTGGCCTGGGAGCATGTTTTCACATGCAGTGGACACAGAGCCATTTGAGAAACACAGACCAGCCTCTAACCACAACACAGACAGGAATAGAACCAGCAACCAGTCCAAAAGACACATCTGGAAAAACATGAAACAACATGATTTTAATAAGATTAGGGCTGCACATTAAATCCAACTTTATGAAGTAAAAGTAATTTAGTTTGAAAGTGCCTGGGAGAAGATGTGCAGTTACGATGAGGGTGGAGAATATTAAGGGAGAAATCATACTGAGACTGAGCCAACTGTTGTACAAATTATTTTGATTTCATCATTATGTGTAATGGCCGTCACTACTAGCCCTCATTTGAATACATACTGTTTATTGTACTGACCAGTGGTTCTCAAACACTGGATTGGGGACCAAAATGTGGATTGGTAAAAAAAAATATTGAGTCACCAATATTTTCCAGGTTGAAATTATTATTTTTTTTAAACATTTGAAAAACAAGTATAACTGGAAATTAAAAAATAACAAAAATATAATTGAAATGAACAAAAAGTTAATTCTTGTAAAAATAATTGAAACACTAAAGAATTGACATGACCGTGCTAAGCCAGACTTTTAGTTGAAAATACAATTTAATTTACAATTAAATATATGGTCCCTTGAAAAAAAACGTTTGCTAAACACTGGTATTTATTCACAGTCACCCTGGTGGTCGTAAAGCAACCACTTTAGCCACAGATGCCCTGGGACAGACTGATAGCGACGTGGCAGTCATACTGTGCCTGTATCACACGTTCATACATTGACTGAAAAGACTTCTAGATGGAGCAGAAATCAAACTGCCAACCTTACCTTATTTTTCTTGTCCTCGGATGTCCAAATGTTACTGTAAGAAAGAATGAAAAAAATAAGTGAATAATCAAATTGAAAGTTTTCTTCAAATATTTCCTATATATTAATAACACAGTGACCTACCTTTTACAGTGTTCGCAGGTAACTAGCCAAAGTCTAAGTGTAAGAAAATGTCAAATCCAACTCAAATATCCTGGTTAAAATCAGATATTCTACAAGTACAATTCTTCATATAATTAAGGTATAGGCAGTAAGAAGTGTTCTCTCTTTGCTGCACCAAGTGTTTTGTGGAAAGACCTGCGTGAGTTCTTAAATTTCAAATGGCCCAATGGGGATTCTCTGTTGTGGTTATAACAATAGTGATTCTTTAGAACATTGACAACCAAACAATCATAGTTCATGGAGCTTACATCAAGGTAAAAAAACAGGTTGGATGGGGAAAAAAGAAATGATGGAAAAAAGATATCCAGCCCCCAAAACTTCTGTAATTATGGAGGATTGTGAAGAAGAAACTAGTTGTTAAAGCTTAGTTGGAATCTAATAGGAGGCAGCCATATTGGAAAGGAGGACATTGTTTTGTTAGGTGGAAAAGAGTAATGTAAAATAATACGGAAAGAGTCACTAAAAAAGTGTATGCCAAAAGAATTACAGAGAGACCGACTTTAAACGATTACCTAAGTTAAAATGTACTCTGTTGATGATGTAAAGTTGGTATTCAGTCGTAATTAAAATATAATTTATTTTTGTCCCTCCTCTGGCCTCTACAGCAACATCAAAACAGTTTGAGGGATTTTGAGTTTTTGAGTGGTATGGCAGCCCTCACAAATTCTGATTTGATGCTGCTGTAGAGGCCAGGGGAAGGACTTAAGTAAAACTCGACTACTATTGGTCAAGGATTTCTTAAAATTCTTTTGACAATTTCTTATAGGAAAGCCCCAGACTGTTGTTTTAAGCATTATGCCTATTACAGACTAGAGAGAGGGTTAGAATCTCTGTTCCTCTAAATAAGGGGATAAGTGGCTTGGGCATCTGTTCTTGTTGCCCCTGAAGGCCTTCCGGAACGAGGCCTAAGGGAAAACCGATAATCAGCTGGCCTGGGAACACATCAGAATTTCCCTGGAGGAGCTGGAGGGAAGTCCGGGCATCTTCGCTTACACTGCGATTAGGTCCAGGATGGAATAAAACTAAAAAATGGATGTACAGATACTTTAGATGTTTGTTGAAAGCAGTTTTATTTAGGTGTGATACAGTAAAAAACACAGCCGTGTAGGCGACAGACACAGACAGTGTTGTGTTATGGCCAGGGCATGTTCTAAACAGCAGCTCCAGTGAGGTCTTTGGTCAAAGGAGAGACTAAACCAGAGAATGGTTACACACTAGCTGCACAATCTTCCAGCATCTGTCAAGTTTGTGAAAGGCTGTATGTTAAGTAAGACTTGAATGGTGAGAACAAGGTTAAGCCATGTGACAAATCTTTTGGTCTAAATATATTTGGTTTCATTTATTATAGTCAATTAAAAAGCTGCCATGTTTTCAAAAGGTTTGTAAGCTCTGTTTGTAGGATACACACAGATCAGTCATAACATTATGGTACTTGGATCATATTGGATCTATTGGACAGTAATTATATCGGTGAAACGGCGATATTATGGAATCACGTCGGTCCGCTTCCGCAGATCCTAGCTGTGAACGCGATAACTCAAAAACTACATATCATGAAGATGCAGAACTGGATTGAGTTTGGTACATCTTCGATTAATGACAATTAAGTAATTCACTAATTAATGAGCCAATAATCCTGCTGAACATAAACGAAATCACATGAATTTTGGCACATTGATCCGGGCAATTGTATACTTAATGTACATAGGCACATTACAGAGGTCAAATAAAGAATGCCTCTATAGCGCCCCCATGTGTATGACCCCTATGGGACCC
>JAVQKC010091423.1:0-55664 GCA_036025475.1 Philypnodon macrostomus
AACCCACAGCCAGGTTAACTCTCTGTAAAACACACAGCCAGGTTAACTCTCTGTAAAACACACAGCCAGGTTAACTCTCTGTAAAACACACAGCCAGGTTAACTCTCTGTAAAACACACAACATGAGGAAACCTGCTACTTGAAATAGGATAGTTGTTTTGTTTTTCCCACAGTCTAAATCAAACTTCTTTTGTGTCAGAAACTAGACAGGAAGTCGTCCACATCCACAGGCAGCCTGGACTCTGGAGGAGAGACAAAGGAGCGGTCTCTAAAGGGAGAGACAGCTTTACAGAAAGTGCTGGCCATCCCTGGGAACTCTTGCTGTTGTGACTGTGGGCAGCCTGACCCGCGCTGGGCCAGCATCAACCTGGGCATCACCCTCTGCATCCAGTGCTCTGGGATTCACAGGTAAAGTCTCACCCACTAAATATTTGACGGAACATGAGGCAGCAATGGCTCAGAATTGTAAACAGACTGTGGCACGAATGAGAAAAACATTCAGTATTCCATAGCCATGTTGAATAAGGTAATATCAATATTTTTGTGATATTTTGATACAATTTCAATTAAGCAGAAATTGTTATTTATTTACCAGTTATAATTGCTTCCAATTGCGTGCTTAAAATTGAATAAGGGCTAAAATAAAAATTGGACTTTTAAATATATATTTATTTAGTCACTCACAACACATTTTTCGCTCAAGGCTTTAACAGTGTAAATCTATGTCAAATGAAGGATTATAGCGGGGTTTTTTTGTCATACGGTATATATATCATGTCACCGACTAAGTAAGCACCAAAATGGTGTGTGTGTGTGTGCTTGCGTGCGTGTGTATATTATATATATATATATATTTATTGTGCTGCACTAATAAAATCCATGTTGATGTGAATGTGGATGGAACTTTTAATTAAATTGAGTAAATATTTTCTTGATATGAAGGGCATAGGGCAAGCTTTAATAGTTAATAATGATAGTTCCCACACTTAGATAGACAGTAGAGGCTTGTAAAACTTCTGCTTATTTATCTTTGAGGACAGTGCCTTGTGTATTTAACACTTTCCCATCACATCTTCACATTTAACACAACAGAATTAACTTACATTTGTTTGTCTACCCTTTCATCAAATGTAGGAGCCTGGGAGTGCATTTCTCTAAAGTGCGATCTCTGACTTTGGACACATGGGAACCAGAACTACTCAAGGTAAAGAAAGTGCTATTGTTCATACACAAATTGTCTTTTTGATACCACTTTTTTTGATTGATTCATTTTCTATTGTTTTACAGTTAATGTGTGAACTGGGTAATAAAGTCATTAATCAGATCTATGAGGCTCGGCGAGAGGAGCTAGGTGCTAGAAAACCACAACCAGGAGACCCAAGGTATGAAAGATTTCCCACTATTGTTTATGCATATTGTAATATTTTTGCATTGCACTCACAAATGTGACAATCTTCTGGCAGACATGAGGTTGAAGCCTACATCAAAGCCAAATATGTAGATCGGAGGTTCGTGAGGCGGCCAACAGACGATGAGCTTCGGAGAAAAGTGGTTTCTTTGAGTCAACAGGAAAAAAGACTAAGCAGCAGCTCTGATCATATGCCTCCCAGAGCTCCGCCCCCCACTCCCAAAAACAGACCTGCTGCAAATGCTTCAGGACAGCCAGGTTAGTACAATGTTACATAAAGGAGTCAATTTCAACATAATCCATATGTTTTATAAACCCAATTCAGAAAAAGTTGTGACAGTGGTTCACAAATCTTATCCTCAGCACTTATGAGATTTTTTACCATTTTAAGAAAAAAAAAACTAGCTCATTTTGAATTTCATGACAAAAAATCAGGACAATCAAGTACATACAAGTAACAATAGGCTAGAATAGATTTTAATCACATTGTTACATTGGAATTCCCAATTCACTGCTAGACTATAGAACATGATTTCATTTTATGAGTTTTGTCATTATTAACATTAAATTCAAGATAATCATTTTTTGTGGAATGGTAAAATATCCAACTCTCAAAACTTTATATATTGTTTATGGTTTCTTGAAACGCTTTTCTGAATTGGGTTAGTATTTTTCGCTCTCTCTCTGATTGTTAATGCATGTATTAATCTGGCAAATGAAGCGGTGGTGGGAACAATGTAAAAATGGTAGATCATGGTAGAACATTATATTAAAAAGCTTAAAGCAGCATCTAAATCTGCTTCTACACATTGGCATATTGTTGTGCGTGAACAGCATATGTCGGCCCTCTTTGCCTCCCATGCTTCTCTGTCTATTCCAGTGTTGGCCAGGCAGTGTCACTGTTTCTCTCTTGCAATTCTTCTTCTTCTTCTTCTTCTTCTTCTTGTGGCTGATCCGTGCTTTTGGACTAACCCTGCTTTTCCCACCTTCCCTTCAAAACCACCCACCCTTTTTACCCCTGCAACTCAACACCTCAACACCTTTACCTTTCCAAATTCCCATGATCCTTTGCGTAGCTGCCAGTGGCTCGGAGGCCCGCCGCGATTCTCTCTTCTGTCCTGATGAGCTTGATTCGCTCTTCTCCTACTTTGACACCTCCTCCAAACTCAGGAACAGTAAGTATCAGCGCTAAGTGTTTCTGTGCCCTGCTTTTCCTCTCCCCTTCTCCATTCATGTCACTGCTTAGTTCTGTGTGGACTAACACTAATCTTTCATGCACCTCTTTACTGATCCCTCATGTATGGACCGGGTTATTTTGAACTGGGTTTTGGAGTTGGGGAGTTTATCTTGGTCACGGTTGTGGTAAGCAATGTCTGATGTTTTGGTAAGTGGCTGGTTTTCAAGGTGACACAAAGGGATCTATTGCTTTCTCTTTTTTATTTCAGCTTTGGGACAGTGTAGCAATTTACTATAAAAAAATAATTAAGGATTATCCTCTTGGTGAAATGATGTGACCGAACACAAGTACCTTTGTGTGACCCATTAAATCAATGTTTATTATTGAAAGAGCAAGCAGCAGCAACCAAGAGGGTTTCCTTTTATTTTTTGGATTTGTTGCATGTTGAGTGCAGTTTGTGACGGCCAATTGTATTTTGAATTCTCCAGTCAAAAGTGCAGACAGCGGGATTCAGAACAGTGCTGATGGGAGCAGAGAGATGTTGGCCACGACTCCATCCAGCAACAGTCTGGCCGACGCAGGTACAGTACTTACTTCCAGAAAACTGAACAAATGTATTCTAGCTTTCATTGTAAACTCCTCATTGTCTTGTTTGTGTGTATTTCAGATGGTGCTGAGTGTCCTCCTATGCCTATGCCCTCCACCCTGCCTCCGCCCTCTCCCTCTAAAGATGTGGCGTTTTATGAACCAAAGGAGTACAGCCCCGGTCTGCAACTGTTCTGGGCGTCCTGTGCCCGCAGCCTGCCCGACATGGCCGAGGCTCTGGCCCACGGAGGAGAGGTAAATTGGGTCAACACAGACGATGAGAAGAGGACACCACTGATCATGGCCGTGCATGGGGTGAGCTTCAGTCTGAATTATAACATAGATCACCGAAATCAACTCTATAATAATCAATGTAATAATATGCAATGCTGTTTTACTTTTGTCTGTAGGGTTCGTTGGTCACCTGTGAGTTTCTGCTACAAAATGGAGCCAACGTAAATCAGCAGGACGCTCAGGGACGAGGACCTCTCCATCATGCCACCATGCTCGGACACACAGGGTTGGTATACGTACTTGAATATAACATAACAATGAACAATTCAAATACACTAAAATACCTTTTTTAAGCTGACTTTGTTCATCTTCTGGTCAGGCAAGTGTGTTTATTCTTGAAACGAGGAGCTAATCAAAATGCTGCAGACATTGATGAGAAGACACCCCTCGCTATCGCTGTGGAGGCAGCTAATGCGGATATTGTCACACTGTGAGTAATGTTTTAGCTTTATATAATATATATTTTGTTCATCAGTAATGTCCATGTACAAGATGCATGTTTTTACTAGTTAATAGAAATGAAACAGAACTTCACTTCACCATGAGGTGGCAGCACCAGAATGTATTGATGTACTGTATATTTTCTTTATTTTTTCAGGTTGCGACTAGCCAAGATGAATGAGGAGATGCGAGAGGCAGAAGGACCCTACAGTCAGTCAGGTCAATATAACCCCAACAGCCCCACAGAGATGCAGTACAGGAAGTGCATGCAGGAGTTCATAAGCCTACAGCTCGGAGAAACATAGTGTCTGCTCAGCGTCAGTGAGCTGCTGTTAGCAACACAATGATGAGTAATGTGGGGGTAATTACTAAAGTTAACACTAAAGCCATCACAGTTTTGTTCAAATGTGGAACAGCTGTGACTGATACTCCTGATCATAATAATAGCACAATCTCCAGGTGCTTTTTTCTCAATACACAGGGCATCTTCCCTTTAAATTGTAATGGTTTTGCTGATTCTTCCTGTCAGAGGTGCTCCGTAACTAACAACAGTATTTACAAACGCTAACAACAATAGTATTTGGGCCTAAAACAGTTAAATGGCTGCTAAGTTCAGCCAACGACTATCCACCCATAAACATGTCAAGCCTCCAGTGACTTTCAGACCTCAATGTGATTCACTTCCAATAACAGGCAATAACTAACCACCAGTCTAAATAATACCGTAATGCATGCCTCTACATAAGCCATACTTATTGTAATGTAAGTCATTTTGCACATTCCGTTTATAGATATGCAACCTATGTGATTTTGCTGTGACTGTAAATACATAGAAAGGCCTATTAACTGGTTTGATTGTGTCATGGTGGTGTGTATTTTAGGGTTCAGATAATATTCAAATAATATGCCTGGTCAAAAGTGTTCTATTTTGAAGAATAACATAATTTTACTGATGTAAATGTTGTACATGATTTCTATTTGTACTGTTGAAACAGATTGAGTCGTAAGAGAGGCTGTCATGTTGCCTGCAGGATATATGCCACAAATGACTTTACTTTGATTGTGAGGCATTTATTCAAGTTAACATAATGCTGTGTTTTGTGTTCGCTTGCTTGTTGTAAGATATGTAATTGTTTTTAATGTCTTGAATGCATTAATTATAATGAATGTGAGGTGGGATTTACTGTTTGCCATCTGCAAGGTTCTTAAATATGGAGAGAGGCTCACATTTAGTTTTGTTAGTGAAAAACAGCACTTTGACATTGAGCTTTTTGTAAAGGAAAATATGTAAGATATAAGATGAATTACAAGGACATTGATGTTGTTTTTTACTTGACAGTATATTTTAGATTGTATTGAGTGTGACTAATGGTAGAAGAAAGAGCTTTAATGTGCAGATAGTTCACATAGTACTGAATGATTCTGTTTTTACTTTGTTCATTATTAGTATATGTATTCAGTGAGACATGTTTTGGACCTAAGACATTACATTTAATTTTGTCATCTACAGCATGTGCATTGTGGACAGTGTGAAACAGAGAGCTGTCCTAGACATCTATAGGCCATAACCAATATAGTTACATATGAAATCTGGGAGAGAATTTCTAAAGGCTTCCAGTAGCTTAAAGACCCTCAGGTTATTTTGGTTTGTGAGAGCTCTTCATCAGTGGGTCCAATCAGCTGATGCAGAAGGATATAGAGAAAATGAACAGACCTCATCAGTCCTCCTGCCCCTTATAACTCTAAATGACAGCCCCATATACTTGACTATTTCTACCTGATTAAGTGGAGTTTTTTGGGTTGAAACTTCTACAAATATACAGTGCAGATGTTTTAGGGAAGTGTAAGAAATGCTGTAAAAATGCTATAATTTCAAAATTATTAACCTCAGAGTTTATACGAATTTTATTACAAAATACAATCATTTTTACAGTATCTTATCATTGTGCTCCACAAACCTGATCTTGATCGAATGAGTCTGTTTAGGATAGGCATGAAGAGACAGAAAGATGTGAGCATGTGATGAAATGGTGGGATAAACGGACAGGTAGTCTTTTATAACCCTATAGGAGTAAACATTTGAAGGCATGGTGTGGTCACATGTCTTCACCCCTAAAACCTTTGCACTATACTGTACATAATCCTGTTCACTACCCACTGTCACTCTGTTCTGCTGTTTTTCTACAGTTCTGTTATTGTTTCAAAATCTGACTCGTCTCCAGAGTTTGTGCCTTTCTTCTGTTCTCTCTTTACTTTGGGGCTGGAGCTGTATTTTTGTCCATATACAATGGTGCACTTTAAACACAATAATACAGTTGTTAACCAAACTAATCTCTGGACTTATTTTCTGACTCATTTTCTGACTCACTTTTATACAACTTTTTGCTTCTGTTTCTTTGCCATTTTTTCTGTCTCTGCTTTGCTCTGTTTTCTTGTTTCGAGCCACGCTGCCACTCTGACAGGTACGGGTGACTTCTCCTTTGAATATTGTTGTTGATGGTCAAATTCAATGCACATTTAATCCAATGTTCATCATAATACTCAGAATATTAATAGGAACACATGCAATGTTGACAATGAAGAGCAGAGCATAAATTAATTAACTGTTGCATGAGTCAACGATCTTCCCATATTAGCAGATCGTCATAGCTTACATATTAATTTCCCACTATAGCTATTAGGATGGGCTCCAGATACCCTGCATAGCTTAATATCACAATACAATATTTTATCGCCACACCTCTACTGTCTTGAACCACTTTTTGATATTGCCCACTGCAGACTGGGTACATGCTCTGGCCTTTAAGCTAGCATATTTTCCCTGCTTTCAAACCTGTCATAATGTTATGCCTGATCTGTTTATGAAAACTATGAGAAAGGATCACACGAGACTAAATATAGTTTTTTCATTTATGGATCAAGCACACTTCATTTCATTGAATACATTTTTACCATTTATCAAATATTATTAATTAATTAATTAATACTTCTGCCTGTTTCTTTCTCACAGGAGATGAAACTTATCAGGACATTTTCCAGGACTTTACTCAAATGGCCTCGAATGATCCCGAGAAGCTCAACCGTTATCAGCATTATGACCCACAGAAACCCTGACACTAACTCGCTCCTAGTGCTGTGTCCTGGCAACGACATCCGCTTTCAATAGACAGTGTGAACGCTGGTTATTCTGATGGAGCTGAACTCTATTGAGCATTTACCACATGGCTGAACCTATTATAGTATTGTTTGGATATGCAGACGTGATTACTGCGCCTGAGGAAAACTGCAGGCACTTGAAAAATGAAATGAGGACGTCTGCAAATTGAGAACCACTTCTTTTTAAGTGCGTGAAGACAAACTTTATTGAGAGAATGGTACAAGGATCTCCACTTTAAAACTGAACCCGTAGAGGAAATAACACAATCAAAATACCACAAACCAGTGTGTGAGCTGCATTGATAGCACATTACACACTGAATACTCCATTTCAACTTTAATAGGATTTTTACTTATTTGAATCTTGCATATACTCAAAAATTGCTTTTACATTTTGTTTAAATCAACACTGATGTTTACCATATTGTGGATGGTAAGACTTTGACGTGTTGAACAGTGTACAGTGTTGCCACGGTTTCAGAGGCTGCAGTCTGGGACCCTGTCAGTGTCTTGTTTTGAAAGTTTGAATAAATGAAAAGTATATTAATGCTGTACTGTGGAGCTGACTGCCCAGAAGCAGGTGTTTGTCTTATATATTCTGCGTGTGGCTTCTATATAACTGTAAAATGTTCTAGCTACACTTATAGTGTGTAGTTATAAAGGAAACAAAACCAATGCAAACTGGGATACAGATCTTGTACATTATTTTGTACTTCTGAGGACTGAAATATAAAGTAGTGGTACTTGAATCATTATAAGCTTTTGTAAATACGTTTCTTTGTATCTTTCTATGATTTTAGCCAGTTTTATATTTCCTCTCTCTGTACAACAGTATACATGTACTGTGCATTGTACCTGTAATATTCACAGAACAAATACAACCAAGATAAGGGTTCATAAAATGAGTTGCCTCTTATTTCTCTTAATGCTTCATGTCCAGAACACACCATTGTTATTGTTGTCCAGCAGAGGGAGTGCTTATTCCCTTCAATACACTTTCCTCAAGAGAATTTGAAACTGTAGTAAGGGCATTTTTGAAAACCTAAATGTGCCTCTGGGTGCCAGTGTTTATTCTCAGAAGTCCAGCCCCTCTCCATTTATTAATTATAGCATGTTTATTTCTTTACTGTTTAAATAAAAGGCATCCAGGCTCGTCATGCCCACCTCTTACAGTGATTCACGGTCTGTGTGCACCACGGCCAGGCAACGTGTGTTTAGTCTGCTGCAAAATAATGTGAAAACACGCTGTCTTTTAGCACAACATGTCTTGTGTTATAACATCCACATGCAACGATATGGTTTTGATTTGACTACCACAAGATTTCTCTGACCATAGAAAACCAGTATCAGGTTTAGAACATTTTCCCCCTTTATATATATACTTGTCTATACGTAACTTTTGGGTACAATTTGTGGTGTAAGTATATCCAAATTGTGATTTTATAGGTTATTTTGCATTTTAGGAACATTCTGTAAAAGTCAAAAATCTCTGTAAAATATTGTAACTTCAGCCTGGATAGTGGTTCTTAGATTACATAATTAGTTCAGGAGATTTAATGTAACTATGATTTTGTGTTCAGTATATGCTATGATGCTGTTATGGGTCTCTCTCTTGTTAGTCTGTCTGTGGTGTGGAGCCTGTGGAGAAGTGAAGAGCCGCAGCTGGAGATGTTCCCCTTCATAAAAACCTCATGTGGACGAACTGAAGCCAACCTCAGGCCTGCCAGATACCAGAGCACAGCAGTCAGTAGTCATGTTGAGACTAGCTATAACTAAAGGCCACAATTTATCAAATAAAAATGCTCCTAAATTTGATTCGCTGTCAGATGTGGGTAGAGTACTCAAGAGTATTTTTTACTTCAAAATACTTCAAATGTTCAACGTACTCATCCAAATATAAGAGAAAAAAAGAGTAAGAGTAAAAACATGTACTGGGTAAAAGTTGGGACGTAATGTGCTAAATATAATTATCAAATTCCTACAGTTTAAAATATAAAACTATATAAATACATACATAAAGCTATACAAAATGTTAGTAGTTAGTTAATATCACTCAAGTTAAAGCATTAAATTACTCTGAAGTATAATGTACTCAAATAACTGTGTTCACTGATCCCTGTACCCTTTCACACAGGGACAATTCCTATTGAAGTATAGTCATATGGGGTTTGCACTTTGGCAGTTGGCACTTCTGACTCTCCGACCGACACACAGTCTCACACAGTCTGCATGTCCTCCCTGTGTTACTGTGGGTTCTACTCCAGCTTCCTCACACCGTTGAAAAACATCCATTAGGATGAATAGGTGAATCTAAATTGTCCTTAGTGAATGACTGTGAGAATGAATGGTTGTCAGTGTTGGTCTCTTGGTTCAAAGTGTAACCCGCCTACAGCCCATAGTTGCTAGGATAAGCTGCAGTTACCTCTGGCCCATTAGATGAACCAATGTGGGTGTTTGATATTAAGTGAAATACAGATGCAATTCATTGTATACTGCCAAATACTTAAACACTATAAAAATGAACTGTGCTTACTTTAAGGAGGGCTGTCGTGTTCTTAACAGGTGAAGGCAAATCCAGCTGTCAGCAAATAAGATCATTGGCTATTTCAGGTAAACAGAGAGATATGTGTACAGAAAACATACTATAAAATGTCCCTCACAGGCCACCATGTTGGCTTTTAAAAGAGTAGTCTAAATGTTCTTTCTGTGTAGTTGCTGTTAGGCAGACTGTAGCTTACAGGCCTCATGCAGCCAAATGTGGTTTATGTTTGGCTTTACTGTTGAATTCTGACAGAAACTCGTGTAGCCAGTGACTCCAGTGCTGATGTTTATTTCACACCAGTTTCATATTTTGGAGCAGCCTTGTGCTCGGATAAACAGTGCTGCCTCCTGTGATGTACAACATGATGAATGGACATATGGCCTGAATAACCCCAGTATAACAAGCCTCTCATACTGCACTCGATCACCGCACTGTCTGACGTTAAAGATGGTGTGGTTGAGGAGGTAGCTGCTACTGGCTGGAAACAATTGGACCGCAACAGGGCGCACATCCAACGTGAATTTATGCGTTCTCTTTATCTGCAGGTGTGCGTCTCGGGGAAAAAAAAGCATCCCCAGAGATCAGGTGTAGGTCCACGGCTACTAATCTGGTGTCCAGCTGAATGGACAACACAAGATTCTAAGCATTTAGACTAGAAAATAGACTAGAAATAGATTATACAAAAAGATATCAGGTATTGAGTAATGTTTGAATGTAATGTCAGATGTATTTTGTAATAGAAAGCACCTGGAGAGCAGAGACATCCGCCAATTTCAACAGATCACTCCCAAAATTGGATCAACTGGTCTGAACTTTTCTGACCAGTTTTTGCATAAAGTTGCAATGCCATTCTTTACAAAAAAAAAATCCTGGATCCAGACGGTGAGCCGGATCAGTCCCAAAATTGAATTGCTCCTGACCTTCCCTCAAAATTTCATCCAAATCTGTTGAGTAGTTCTTGTTTACGTTTACAGACCAACAGACCAACGGGGTAAACCTAAACCTGTACCCTAATAACATACAGTGGTGGGTCCAGAACTGTACTTATTGCCATTGAAAATAATATTACTCTAGTGAATGTTAAATAGTTTATTCATTGCCCCGCTCATCTGCATTTAAAGACTTTTATTGTTCACATTTTGCTTTGTTGAAAGAGAGTTTACAGGTTGACATTCCAAGTCCACACACACACACACAGACTCAGAGACTAACACAAAGAGGTTAATGCGATTCTTACACGGCTCCAACACAGCAGCTGATGACAGATGCCAGCGACAATGGAAAGCATCATGTAACGCTTCAGTGTGTTTGGACATAAAGGTGCCCTATCTGAGTTTGTATGAGACAAGTGAACATCAACACACTAAACTGTAGTCACTGGGGCAGGGTAACCACACTGTATTCATGTGGCAGGAGGCTCAAGAAACCTCAGATGAGCTTCTTTACTAACTTAAAAAAAAAATCTAAATTTGAACAATACACGTTCCTCTTTCACCCTGATATTTTTCTCAAACCCCTTCAAGAATCTCATGCATAATGTCGGCTTGTAACAAAAAATTCTAATAGCTGTGAATAAGGATTTTTATTTTTTATCAAAACCTCAGCCCAGCCCCATTTTGTCTCACATGACTTCTGTTCATGCTCAAATACAGGGGGAAAAAAATCAGCTAGTACAGCTTTAACTTTTATATTTTACGATACTGTACAAGTCTTCTGTGTCGTGAGAAACGGTGGCCTGAAGTGCAGACGACAGCAGGGAGAATGCCAAGGGCTGTGTGTATAATTAAGAAATGTTTGACACATCCAGATGTTGTGCAGGACATATGAGTGGTTATAAATACATTTACTGGCCACTATTGTATTGCTGTGCTAATGACCGGATACTAACATGGCCTGTAGAGTTCAGCAGCTTTAACACTTGCTGCTTCTGTTGGGTGAGATCTTCCCCCTGAGCTGTCTGCAGTCAAGCCAAAGTCTATATACACGTTGTTTGTCCAGTCTTTTGGTATGCCCTGTCCAGTCCAGTGTCCGTCGTGGTCCGGTGGTACATCTCTCAAGCATTAGTGATTTTGGCCAAATACTTTATGACCTGAGTCCACAGCCCGCACACTGGTGTTCTATTCAAACAGCTCTCTGATGGGTCACTGCATCTGACCTGCATTGATAGACGCTGACTACATGCTGGTCATAGATGCTTGTCCACAATGTGACTTCAAAACATTAGAAATGTGTTTGTCTTGTATTGTAGCCTACTATAAAAATAAAAATATAGCCTGCAAGCTTCCCAAGAATGTTTAAGTCTTAACTGACGCTGTTTTCTGATGTAAAGTAGGTAATCTGTAGAGGTCAGGGGAAGGACTAAAGTAAAATAATAATTGGGACAGATTACATTATAGAACAGAGCGAGATTTTGTTTTGTTTTTTATGGACAAATTGGACCTAAAGAGAGCACTTGAACCACCTTCAATCATAAAAACATAAGGTCAAAAGCAAAATACACAATCACTCCCTGATGACCCTAAAGATGATTGGTTTGACCTCAAAGGAATACAGCAAATGAAAAAAAGCTCTAACCGGCATCACCGAGTTAGACTGGTGTCATACACAAGGCTTTACTTCTGAAAAAAGAGACTGATTCTATGAGAAGAATGTGAGAGACAGACTTTCCACAGACCACACCTCTGTGCTTCAGCAGGATGTACAGGAAGAGGCTCCACGGCAGATCTTTACCGGAAAACCGGATGGAAATATAGAACACATGGGCACGATATGAAACATAACTTTAACTGTGACGTAATCTTAAGGATGTTCAGAGATTTTGGGTCATTTAAGTGAATTAATTACTTTGTGAATACTCCCAGTTTACTCTTGTTCTCTTTACTGTTTAGGTGATTGAACTTTTTAATGAGTTTTTTCCACCACTATTGTTTAATTAATTTGATTCATTAACTTAACTCATTTAAGTTACTTTTTTGCACCATTACTTCTAGGGTACTCCCAGGTCTTTTTTTTATATTTCATTATTTTTTGGATAATCAGATATGATTTGGTACAGACACAGGAGAAATATATTTAATCCACAGCATTTGTGGCTTGTCTATGGTGATTCTGAATAAATGGTAAGTAACCATTGGGCTAGATATTCATGTTTAGTCAGTCTACAAACATCCAGGAAGTGAAGGGAGGAATTGATTAGACTACACGTCTGGCCCAAATGCTCCACACCATGTTGCATTGATACACTTCAGTCAAACTATTTTCCACTGGTAAGAATTGCCCATTTATGAACCAGTCTATCGTCCCCAAAACAACGGTCCGTGTTAATATTTCCCAAACTCTTCTCCAAAAAAAGCTTCATTTTGCAAACATAATGATTCTGAAGTTGAGAAACTGGCCACATGGTGATACAGACTCCATTCACAAAACCTCAAAAAACTAAACACTTATATCTGCCAGAAACTGGGATTTTAAACATTAGAAATGGATCTAACTTACACTGAATTCTCTGACAAAATAACATGGACTAGCACACCATTATTAGGCATTAATAATGTTTTTGTGGGTTCTCTCCGTTACTCAGTCTTTCTCCCACAGACCAAGATTTACTCACTCAAATAAACACACGTCTCCAATATACATATTTTTTATTGAACTGACAGAAAATTATACAGTTTGTAAAACCCTTTCTGACCAAAGTGGAGCCAGCAGGAAAGTGAACATGTAAAACAGAAGCGCTGTGTAAATGCACAGAGGGGAATATGACCAACATGCTGGAGTTTCTTCACACCTACAGAGAAACCAGAGAAAAGTGATATTACTATATTATTACTATATAAGTAAGAACACCATTTCATGTTTTGGGCAGACTTCCATTTAGTGACAAAGAAATGGCTTGACTGTGATACCCACTGTTTTTCAAAATACTACACAAAGTAAGCCTAGCATTGTCAAGTTTAATTTATCAATACAATGACTCAGTTTGCACAGACGTCCTAATGTGATCTCCTCCTCACATGCAACAGAGCTAGAGCATGGCTGGCCCCGCACCATCCAATAGAAACAAAACATAGAGCCAGCAGCTATTGGCATGTCTATGTGCTCATGTTTCAATTCTTCTATTAGAGATGGATGACACAGGCTCACAAACAATGCTACGTACAGAGCTTTATTGTGCCATCAATTACAACTAACAGCTAAATGGGCTATAGACAAAACTCCTTATAAGATCTTCTGGTACATGGGGAGAAAGTGCATTTGAAGTATTGCAGGTAATTAAGGTGTATTCATTCAGTTGATACATTTATGAAGATTGTGTGTGAACTTGCCGCTCGTCTCCTACTCGTCGATGTACTCAAAGGGCTCGGGCGGCTCAGGCTCCTGCTCTTCCTCCTCGATTTTAGGACCATGAGCAGACACGGGCTCCACCAACTCCTCCTCCTCCTCACTGGTGTCTTTCATGATGATGATCCCCCCAGTGTGAAGCTGTGGACAGAAAAAAGAAAACATGCACTCAGTAACAGCAGCTAAAAGTACAATTAAAACACAATCAATAAAGATACGATTAAGAATAAGAGAAGATAAAACACATTCTGTCATATGCACAGCTAAAAAGAACTGCTTTCAACCTGAACTTAAACATTGTGAGTCTTCAGGAGACTATCCCAGACTTTAGCTCCATGAAACTGAAACGCTGCTTCACCCCGTTTAGTCCTGACTTTGGGCACCAGCAGAAGGCCTGTGTCTGATGTTCTCAGGGTCCGAGATGGTTCATATGGGACCAACATGTACTTTGGTGCTAACCCATGGAGAGACTTATACGACAAGAAGCCAGCAGAAGAGACTATGGTCTAATTTTCTCCCCCGAAGTCTTATATTATCATAGATATTAAAAACTAACAATACTGTGATAAAAAGGATGGTTTAAGAGTTAAATAGAGAAGATAACTAATCTCCATTTCTAGCTGTGATGAGAGAACACTTGGTCAGATCCATAGTAAACCCACAGAGGGACTGGGCCAAGGTTTGGGGTGAATGTGGTGTGAGCTCAAATCAAACTGATTCACTACAGGTGTCTAAATAAGACAAGGGCCTATCAGAGTCTGGGGGCCTGTGACATAGACATGTACCACGAGATATTTTTGACCAATAGGAACATTGAACTGCAGTACCACTGTTTAACCTAAAGGGTGTTCAGATTGCATCTAACTTCAGCTTCATAATGTCATAATTCCAAAATCTATTAAAATAATTTTGAGAGAGCATTGCGCAATAAGCTGTTGGCTTTTTGTAATAGAATGTGTAATTATTAATAAATACGAAATAAATGTATAAAAATGTAATTAGTAAAAACATCTGATGATGACCTCAATGTTGCACAATCAAAGTGAATATTCTGGAGTTGAAATCATAGGTAAATAAAAGAGATTAACAGCTGCCCTGGGCTCCGTGTGTGGCCCACAGCGCTGGATGCAACTCAGATATTTTTAATCAGTTTGTCTTTTCATCCAATAAACATCAAATTAACACAGGAAACTTATTTGACTTTATGTTGCAATAAACCTCCCAACACTGACCAGATTTTGAGATAAATGAAATATTCTCACTTCCTCAACTCTCAAATAAGGCGAGGAAAAGTGCATTTGGGGCTCGTCCATGAGACTAGGGTCAGAGAGGTGTGACCGATCATTGGCGGAAGACTCGTTAAACAGTAACATTTAGTGCAGACTTGAGGGAATAGACGCTCAGCTGAGGCCAGAAATAATGAACTCAAACAGAGATATTTTAAAGGAAAGTAATATGTAAGTAATAAGTAAAAATATAAACATTACAAAAAGATCACATTTGAGATTTTATTGATTTTGTGTCTTCAACAGAAGACTATTGCTATCAGTGTCTTCATAAAACTACATTTAATTACGAATTCAGGGTACATCCAATTTCACAATTGTTTATTTTCCTTTTTATTAATATGAACCCTGGCATCGTAAAAATGGATGGAAACTATAGGATCATTTATCGCCACATTGCAGTGTTGAACATCATCATCTCGTCAGAGCATGCCCCAGGTTTGGTATATTCTAAACCCCAAAAAATTATGAAAAACAAAATATTTGATTAAAAATCCATGGTCTAAATTATTTATTGTGAGAATGTTGTCTTTAATAAAAGTTGAATTTAACGCTCGTTGTGTGGATCAGATAAAGTTAGTGTGATTACCGGTTTGAAAGGCTGGTAGCGGCAGCTGTCTGGCATGGTCAGGACTTTGAGCTGAGCTGGCATCGCTCGAGCCGGGTTCTCTAAGAGCTGGAAGTTCGGCTCCACTTCCTTCTTCTTTTCTTCATCCTTTTTCTCCTTCTCCTTCTCTTTCTCCTTCTCTTTCTCTTTCTCCTTCTCCTTCTCGCCTTCCTGAACCTCCTGTTAGAGCAAACGAGTACATTATGTTGATGCCATCTTTACTAACAAAACAAAAAATCAGATCATAGTCATATTTTTCAATGAACTAACAAAATTACAACTAAGCTAGAATCTTCTTTCCTATCGGCCATTTCCGCCACAGCAAATCATCTGCCTTCCAGAGTGTAGTAATTTACATTTTGATTTTGCACGTTGATTTGACATGCCCTTCCTGACTCTCTCCATTCGTCCTGGCTTGAGACTAGCACAAAGAGTACACTGGCTTGGGACGTTCTGTGGCCGACTCAACAAAAATAATCAAGGTGCATTTAGCATAAAGTCACGCTAATAGCACGCAGCATATTCTGTCAATTGTGTTTCCGCAGCAATCGTGAAATGGGAGCGTGCTGTTAAGTTTCCAGACTCGTCAGATGTAGCGTGGCAAAGATTATCAAAGACTATATCAGGATCCAAAGAACAATCATCATGAAGGTTTTACAAATTGTGGACAGAACAGGCCTGGCATGTTGAGTTAGACATGGCTTGGTGTATTTAATGCGTTTGTTTTCTTTTGTGAAGCTGGTGATGTATTCATTGTCCGTACCACTTCCATCTTCTCCTCTTCCTTTTCTTTCTTCTCCTTCTCTTTCTTCTTGGCCTTGGCCGTGATGGAGAGAACAGCAGTGGACAACTGCCAAGACATTTAGAACATCATGTAAGACAATACTAGAGGCAACCACAATCTCATCCACAAAAAGTTGAACGTTTATACGACCAGTCAGCCGCAAAATAATGACAGTTTTCCAATATTATATTCAGTAAGAGTGTGTCAGCTACTGTATCTACGATGGTACAATAATAAACATAGGAAAAGGAGATGACTCTGTAAGGATTCAACATGATTCAACATGATTCAAAATGATTCAACATGATTTAACATGATTCAAAAGGATTCAAAATGATTCAACATGATTCAAACTGTAAACTGGAAAGAACACAAGATAAGTCACCTTTTCCTTTTCCTTCTCCTTAGGGACCTCCAGAGCCGGTGGGTAAGCAAAGGTTGAGGGCTTGCAGTTAGAGCGATACTGCACCTTGGGCATCTGAATGAAAATACAAAAACATACTTCGTAAACTATGACATACATGACAGATATGACATACATGACAAAATACAAAAGTGAGTGGTCGGTAAAAACATCTAAATGCAGTCATGTGACCTCATTTTGCCATCAAATGTCAAAGTGGTAGTAAAGTTATGAATATTGTGAAGGGCCTTGACTTCATCTCCTGTCATCTGCACTGTCCTATTCATGTTGAACAGGTGTGGGCTACTCTCGGCGCTACAGCTCCCAGCTCTATCTGCTTTCTGCACCGGTGACTTTACACGGATTGTGCTCTCATGTGACGTGTAAAGCTAGGATTCACACCTAGTCTTCTTGTGCCAGATGCTGCTGATTTGGGCCGTATAAAGCTGAGATAATGCCCATCAAATGTTTCTTTAAGTCTTCAAAATCCTCTGGTATTAGTTTGCATTGGACAGTAGGCCACACAGTTAGCACGACCTTCACTGCATTCATTTAAATACATATATCCCTAAATTTAGATCACTACTCGATCTCAAGCTCTGTGAGGTTTAGCTGATTAAGATGTATTGTGTTTTGTCGGTGCACATTACCTTGAGGTCTTTGTTGAGTCCGATTATAGCAGTGGGAGTGAATGCCAGGGACAGAAAGTGGGACAGGGGGAACCAGAACCAGAACTGTGTGAAGACCAGCAGACCCACCACAGAGGGCATGTGGGTGTGGCCCGTCCTGGACTGAAGCGAGATGGTCACATTACGGCCCCCTGAAAAATGGACAAAGGAATTCATGGTAAAAGTAGGATTTTGTCTAGGGCTTACTTAAAGGGTTTGGCATTGTTAAATGAATGTATACATGTTTATTAACCGGCATATCACTGTAAAAAAAGCTAAAAAATACATTACATACTTTAACATTATTTGACAATTTGACATTTCCACCTAGAAGAAATGGACCTGAAATCTAACAGTAACTACCAGTGAGACAAAAGATAAAGTGAATGAAGGTGTGGACCAGGAGGTTCCCTGCCCCATGTTAATTTCTGAGCCTTAGACTGTCAGCTCTAAAGATTTACAACTCCAAAGACCTGAGCGTTTGATTAGAAAAAGAAAAGCATTGTCCCCCACATCCTGGCTTGGACAATATAATCCCAGACAATCATTTAGTAGTCATTAGAAAGACCAAGAAGTCACATCTGGTTAATATGATCACATCATGACAACTGTGGTTAGCGGAAGTTTAGCTCAAAGGGAAAGGTGGGAGGCAACCAGACCTGTCATCTTTGAGATACAAAGACAAAATCTTCAGAGGAAAGACTATAGAGTCACCCAAACGATCTTGGCACAGAATACAAGATAAATCATTTGCCTTTGTCCTGCGCTGCACCTTGTCTGATGGGGTCAATGAATGTATTTATGACTGGGGTCTTATCTTAAAACTGTTTCTGAGCCAGGAATGAGGAAGAACAATGGTCACAATATTTATAATAATAATATATATTTACTAAATACCCTTCATCTAAAGGCTTAGAGAGGACAGAATAGATCAAAACTTAGGCCTAAGAGCATGTCAGTGTTAAAGGCAGAGAGAGGGAGCGGCAGCGTCATGAAAGTGAGCTCTAATGATTTCCGCTCGTCATTAAATACAATTACTGCTGCACCTCCAAAACACCTTTGCCTCCAACAACCAGAGACAGTTATAGCCACTAAGCTGAAGGAGTATATGACATGAGGCTAAATCAACAACCCACACTAGACCTGGAGAGAGTGGGGACTGTGTTTTTGTATGGTGTTCCACATTAGCACACATAATATTTTCAGAATAAAGTGATATTAGATTGTATGATGCTGTGTAAGTAATGTGAATAATGGCATCATAATAATGTCATTTCTCTAACATATGATGTGCTCTTCAGTAGTGACTTTACTCCTGACTTCTACAGAAGGTGCGACACCTGAGTATATTCTGACAGAGGTATGTAAACAGAACTGGTTTGTCTCTCAGTCAGCAGTGGGCTCGTGTTAGTGTTGGGGCTTTCTGCACTCGCCTACATTTATCCTTGTGTATACATGTGACTCTGGGTGTGCTCACAGTATAAAAGGCTGCAAAGCTGAACATGAAAATGTGCAGTTCTCGCACACACATTGTACACTGTGTCCAAACACAGACATCATCATACAAAAAATAATCATTGAGAGACCATGGGCCGTGTGGCTGGGCGTCAGCCTCTGGAGCATCTGAACATGATCTGATCCAGAGTCAGTGTACGGGTGGTCAACACTGAGCCCAACTGTGTTTACTCATGAGTAAACGACTAATTAAGTCACACGTAAAACCACCGCAGTGAGAACAGCACGTCTCTGAAGAGGTACCTGTCTCATTACTCATCAGGATCAAAATGTCAACTGATGTTTTCACCTTCACAACAATTACAAAGGGCTGAACACAAACCTGCATCAAGGATGCCCTGGGCGAGGATTGCACCAAACTTTGCCATTACATCATCGTGCTTGTCATTGATCACTTTAGCATACAGCTGTCTGAACTGGTTCAACTGAAAGGAAGAGCAAAAGAGTAACGTTATAGATATGAGCGAACATGTATATAGCCTTTAATTCAACTAAACAGCTTTTCTGATTATGGTTCAAATACAATTAACACAAAAGCTTAAGAGATGAAAAACCTTTGGGCAGGTGACTTCAGTTTGCTGGATCATGATGAGGGCAGAGGCGATGAGTGCTCCTTGTCTGACATAATTCACAGGGTCGTTGGTCATCGGCTCCAGCAGATTAATGGCCTCCTGTCATTGATCATAATTGAGCCAATGATTATCTTAGAATTTAGCAGATTTATGGTAAACAAACAAAAAAAGCCAGAATGGTTTGTTTTTTTAAATTAATTCAAAATGTTAGTTAATCTGTTGCTTTACACGTGCATTTAAGTACAGAGTAAAGTATTGTATAATTCTAGTCATAATTTTCTGTACCCTTTCCGAAACACAGGAAAGGAGATTAACACGGCACGCAGCCAGACCACACAAATTAATGACATTAGTGTCAGCGATATCTGGTTGCCATGGACAACAGAACTGCTACAAGCCCTGGTCTCTCAGTTTCCACTCATGACAGATTTGAGACCTGCGCCTCCCTCTCCTCTTTGCATTTCTGTGTCTGTTTGAACTAGCTTTCATGGCTGTAGTCCACACCACTAAACTTCATCAGTGCTGCAGGGGAAAGAGAAACAAACTAGCATGGGGACAGTAGAGGTAAAGTAAACCAAGTTCATCAGCGCTCCGTGTCTAAGCAATGATCAGAGCAGTTGACTTTGCATTTTTTTGTCTTATATAGAAGACTGCTGGTTCTATAAAATTCAAATCTAATCCAATATTTATCATCATACCAATACTATTCATTATCCTTTTTGTATTATTATTAAGACTGGCATAAAAATGACAGTGAAGAGCAGAGCATAAATAAATGCACTGTATCACAATTTAACGATCTTTCCCAGATTAAGCAGATTCTCATAACGTCATATCACGATTAGATTTTTATTCTCACCCCTAGATCAGAGCAAAGGTAAAACACTGATGTGCAGTCAATGGCTTTAATTGGGGTAAATATCAGGTTCAATCAGTGAAGCATGTCTGCACTAGTGTCTGTGTAAGGTCATCATAGTCCATTTATAGTGCTATAGTGACCAACACATTGTAGTGAAATGCTGGTGTTGGAAAAACTTCATAAAACTAACAATATTAAATAAAACAATGAAATAAATGGGCCTAAAATCTACTCTTTCCAAATCCTCTTTTGTGGTTTCTAGTACAATACAAATGGATACCAACATAGCCAATAGCAATGTAGTTCATTCTTACACTCCTAATGGAGAAATTTACCTTGTTGCCTGTCCCAGCGCAGCAGATGCCCAGAGCCATAGCAGCTCCACACCGCACATGAGGGTTGTAGCTTTCAGAAAGAAGAGAGACCACACTGGGGCACTGTTCTGGGGTCCTGCAATAGACAGAAAAATACAGATTCAAGAATAGGATGTAATTTAAGCATTATTTGGTTAGACTTAAACACAGCTAATTTGTGGTTCATCTGTCTGTTAATGCCAACTCAAATTTGTCTTCACCAGACATATCAAACAAAATATATAGCAAAAGCATTCTAGGCTGATACTGGTAATTCAATAACCATTTGGGCCAGTATAGATTTCAAAACTGATATTTTGTAAACCTGTGTGTTTTTATATAAAAAGGAAACCATCAGTGAAATAACATCACTTAAAATCAGCCGATACAAAAGGTGTATCGTGTATAGTACCTTTACTTCTATACTTATCACATGAAGGGGAGAAGAGAAAGTGACAACTGTAAACAGCGGGATGGCTGGATTGGGGGAAATGACCTCCCAGAATCGGTGGCGTGTTGCCAGAAAGACGTCTGCCATGTGTTTAGTGCAGAGCCTGACTCAGAGAGTTGGGGGAGGAGAGGACGGAGAGACCGAGATGTGTGAGTGGATTTTATCAGATGCTAAAAACAAGGACTGGGGAATGCACTGAAGGAGCTTAACATCTGAAAGTTTTAAAGCTGTGATCACAGAGGTGCAGAGAGAGAGAAACTGGGGCTTCATCCAAAAAGTGGAGGCAAAAAACAAATTCCACATTATGGACTGCTTCAGACCTGGACAGATTTAAGTTCGACTCCGAGGGAGGGCACTTTCTGTTGCATTCTTCTTTGGAAGCGAAAGGATATATATATAAGGAATTTGATGCAGGACTTAAAAACGATCAACTTGATGCCAAAGAGGAAGCCTGTTGGACTGCTCTATTCTTCAAAAAGAAGTCTTACCATGTCTCATGTTAAACATTTCAAGTTGTACTTCGGTGCAATACCTTAAGGTAAGACACTAATTTCAAACTAGTTTCAAGATCTTTTAAAATAATTAAATGTACATTTTAATTGTAACAAACAAAGAGAAAAATACATACATTTGTCAAATAATTATTTGAGTCATATTATATTTATTTATTTTAACCACACAAGACCCAGAGCTATTACCAATAGCTTCCTCAACATTTGTCAGACCTGTGTGGAAGTTATTTTTACAGAGAAAGAACAATGGCATTTGTTAACATATAAAATATTGAACATTTTTCAGACCGTTTTATAAACAATAGTGGTATTACGGTTTTACTGTTCATTTCACAGGCGTTGGGAAAATAAGATGGAAAACTCTTGCCTCAGCCGATCCACGGACAACATTGGAAGCCTTATAAAATCTTGAGGAATTACAAATTAATTTGGGATTGCTGGAGTCTTTAGTGACAAACTCCTCATTTTTGTCATATTTTCATGAGTGAGAGTCCAGTTTTATATTGTTTTAAAAGGATGTAGAGTTGTAAGTGCAGTCCCATCCGACCTGTGCTCGTGGCATATATGACGCAGTGACAATGCTGACCACGTTTAAACCACGGCCAAAATCAAAGCCCAAAGACGAACTCGGACCTGCTGTCACCTCTACAGCAACATGTCTCACTCGCTGGTGGCTAACCTCACCTCTACAGCGGGACAGGATCCTACAATTCAACTACAATGGGCCGCACTCTTAATCGTCATGGTCATTATCCCGACCATTGGAGGAAATATTCTAGTTATTCTTGCGGTGTCACTTGAAAAAAAGCTGCAGAATGCCACAAACTACTTCCTAATGTCGCTCGCTGTAGCTGATCTACTCGTGGGACTTCTAGTGATGCCAATCGCCCTGGTAACTGTCCTCTACAGTAAGTTCAAAGTATTTTGGGGTTTTAAACATTTCTGAAATACATTTCTGAAAATCACTTACAATGCCACGCAAACAATATTAAAAACCATTTGGCCTCAACCATCAGGCATCTGTTTTTTCCATGTACCTGAGTCAAAGGCCCACCAGCAGCAAACTTTTTACTGTGGGACATTCTTCTTTAGGAAACTCCCTGCGGTCTATTAGACTCTTATGTAACAATAAGCCCAGCAACAGCTTATGATCAATATAACTTTGACTAAAAGAATTGGATGTGTAGACATGCTCTCTCCTCTGCCAGGGTGATGCATCTGCACAGCTTTGGATAAACTATAGTTCCCAAACAAACAATAATTCTTATCCCAAGCAGCACCATTACTGTTATTGGCTTCAAGCACATGTATTCTTTTGGCATAAAGGCCAGGGTAATATCTTACCAATGTTATGCCAAGTGCTCAAAATAAACAATATAACAGAATAGTCTCCATCTACAATACATATAAAGCCTTTAGTTTTATAAACACAGCGTGAACCAGCTTTATTCCAGGAAAGTTATTTCTCCAGAAGCTAAACAAAATTCAATCTTCATGTGAAATGTGCCCTTAAAACTGCTCTATTTTGTTCTGTGCTTTGGGAATTGTCACATAAGTTTGTAACTAAAGATGAAATAGTGAATAATCCTTGGTACTGACGTGTAATCAGAAAATGTAATTATTTTCTTTTCTTTTCTTAGACTCAGACTGGCCTCTTCCTGAGTTTGTGTGTCCCATCTGGCTCTTCCTGGACGTGCTGTTTTCAACTGCATCTATCATGCATCTATGTGCCATCTCACTGGACCGCTACATCGCCATCAAGAAACCCATTCAACACATTCAATACAAATCCAGAGCCAAAGCCTTGGTGAAGATAGCACTGGTGTGGCTTATATCAATTTGTAAGCATATGATTTCATTAAATAATTCTATAGAGAGATAAAGCAGAAGTTCAAAATGTCCAGTTATTTAAAGTATACAAGTTTTACTATGTGCTATAAAAACACAGCCCAGGCAAATGGATACGATGATCACACTTAAGTTATATAACACAGGATTTATCTTATATATTTATATAAATATTATATATGTATATTATGCAATACAAAGCTTTCTTCTAATTAAATCACAAAATACTTGGACACAAATCATTAATTTAATGATCAACTAGATCTTCTCAATGACGCATTATTCACTAGTATAATATCTGATGACAGCTTTGTTTGAGGTTTACTTTACAAGACAAAAGCCAGAAGGTGAACTGGAATGAGCTGGTATATGCTGCAGTGAACAATGATGACACCCCCTACAGTAGGACAAACTTTAGATTTAGAGACATTGAAAGATTAGTGTATTATTTATACATATTTTACGATTGATCCCTGGTTTTACATAGTTTGCCTATATCTGTGCTTACTCCAAATGTTTTGTTTTACAGGTATAGCTATTCCAATACCGATTAAAGGGCTTCAGAATTACCCTCTTTCTAACAACATCACGTTCAACAGTAACCACACGTGCCTGCTGAAAACGGACACTTTCCGGGAGTTCATTATGTTCGGATCGTTGGCTGCCTTCTTTATACCACTGACTATTATGATGGTCATCTACCTACTGACTGTCCAAGTGTTGCGCAAAAAGGTTTATTTGCTTAAGTCAAAAGTGTCTCAACGTTTGAGCTATCCTGCAGTGTCTACCGTATTTCAAAGGGAACAAACTGTAACCACTTCTCCAACTGAGCACACGACGGACCTCAGATTTACCTGGTTACAAGAAAAACTTAACGCAAGCCCCATAAACTCACCAGCGGGAGATGACCTACCCTTTCGAAGGATGTCTACTATGGGAAAAAAGTCAATGCAGACACTGAGCAATGAACAACGTGCCTCTAAAGTATTAGGCATCGTCTTTCTCCTGTTTGTAGTGATGTGGTGCCCTTTCTTCATCACTAACATCACCTCTGTACTCTGCAGCAGCTGTGATGTGGACCTAATAGGCCGCCTCATGGAGATCTTTGTGTGGGTTGGATATGTGTCATCAGGCATCAACCCTCTGGTCTACACCCTTTTCAATAAAACATTTCGGGAGGCATTCGCCCGCTACATCACGTGTAAATATAAGAGCGTTGGTAACCATGGACTAAACCTGCCACAGACGACCACTACAGAACGAACGACTAGAATGTCTTTCAAATCTTCAGTGGCAGAAAACTCTAAACTCTTTATGAAACATGGGATGAGGAATGGCAATGGAGCAGTGGGTTATCAAAGCCCATTGAGGTGTAGACAGGGCAGTCTACAGCCAACTGGAGCTGTGGCGTTAGATACAATGATACTGACGGAGAATGAAGATGAAAAACATGAGGAACACGTTAGCTGTGTATAGTTCTTCTATGGAACGTTCATTTGTAAATGTTTTGGTGAAATGGCTGATCAAACTGTAGTGATTGACTGTTAACATGCAAATAAATCTGCAGTAGAAATGTGACATAAATCAAGCTTGAGTACAACTTAAGACAAACAAAAAATGCAGGAATGCATTTATGAATAAGTATGCAGGGTAATATTGATGAGATTTGCTTAATAAACAGTACGTTTAAAACTGTCTAAACAGCTGAAGGCAGAAACCATACAAGCCCTTTAAGTGTTATTCTATAAAGGAGATGTCTATTAGTCTTTTTTCTTTTTTTCTTTGCAAAAGTATTTCTCAGTTTAGATCATGAAAGGAACTATTCTCACACAATTACGAGTGTGAAAAAGGGTTGATTATCTGGGCTGTTCTAGTTCAGACATCTTTGTAAACAGAGGAAAGATCAATAAATCACAGCCTTTTTTGGGCTTAAAAGAGTTACACCATAATGCACCCTTTTGTGATTTTTGAAAGTGGAATTGGGTATTCATAGATTCATAATTTACCTGAACAAGATGAAGCCAATGGACTCCACAGCTGCTCTTCTGACATCATCATTCACATCACTCACCTAAACAAGTCAGCAAAAATACATGTCAGTATATTAGTATTGAGTATGGAGAGCCCCCTACAGGACATCAGACTGAAACTGCACCTAATTGGAGCCTGTAAATCAGGTTGTACTAAAGAATGTTCAAGATAAAACATTAATTACAAGCCAAAGGATGTAAGATATAGTGCGTTTTATTAACAGGAATAATACTGCAGGCACATTTCTGGAGTTCAGTTTTTGTCAGGACAATAAACCCGTCTCTCTTTAATGGAAAAAGGTTAAGCAGGAGACACTTACAGCAACATGGAGCAGGCGTCGAATGGCCTTGTTGTTTCCAGAGCCGCAGTAGGCCATACCCACAGTGTACATACCAGAGCGCCTCAGGATAGGGTCCTAACAAAGACAGAGGGGAGAAAGAAGCATGGTTTGAGGCTACATTCTATTACCAAAGCTGCCTTGTGTGTTGCTTTAGAAGCAAGGCAGGAGCTTTACACTAACACTAGCCAACCTGCCAAATGCAGGTAGATTTAAATTTTGGCTGGTAACACATTTACTTTCACTAGTCACTCTGTCCAGTTTGTGTTATAATAGACATTTTAATCATTAACCTACAGGCCGAACATATCTTAAACCCTATGTAAGGCATTATAATGCAAGGAGCCTTAATTATCAAACATAATTATCAGTTTACTATATCAAATCTTTTCAGCAAGTAAACAGTGACTAGTGAAAATAATAATTGGCTAGTTGGTTACCTTTGAACACAAGGTAACTACAATGGCCAGTCAACAGAAAAGCTAACATCAAGCCCTGGATGTAATCAGTAATAAACCACATGATGATTATTACCTTGTCTCTACAAAGGCTTTCGATAAGAGTATCAGCCTCCTCCATGCGCCCATACATGACCATAGCTATCCCCACTGCCAAGCCACGCAGGATCTTCTCGTGCTGCGTCTCTTGAGCGTAACCCACCATGTCTTCAATAGCCTGGGCCGACTTAGAGCCCAGCATAACTAGACCCAGGGCCAGTCCTGCAGCTTCACCTGGAGGTCACATGAAATAATTAGGAGTTTATCATCAAACAGTGACCTTTTCAAACTGAAATAATAGTTTTGTGGATCACCTACCAGTAACAGCATCATCCTGGTACAAGTTTGACTTCAGTAAATCATATACATCTTGTCTGGCTGTGCCTAAAGCAGCCAGGCCGAGACCAAGAGCACCACCATGACGTACAATCTGTAAATTCCAATTATTAATGAAACATGTAATGCAATTTATTTAAGACAATAAAGAAATGGAGCTAAATCAAACTCACATCATTGCTAGCATTTTTTAGTTGACTGAGCAAGTAGTCGATAATGTCACCACCATGGTTAGCGTGAATGAGTCCTAAAGCATACAGGCCACCTCCCTCCTGATAGGCAGAGCCCGGAGAAGTGTCTTTAGGCAAATATGTGGCCATTAACTGAAGTGCCTCTTTTTCGTGGCCCTAAAACAAGCATATATAAAATTAGTCAATTTAAAGTTAAACTATAAAACAAAAATATAAAGTGTTTGGAAAATACCTTGTGGATAACCCCAAGACTTGCTGTTGCTGTGAACTTTGCCCAGTTAGTGGCTCTGGCTAGCCATTCCAAATTTTCCCTTTAAAAAATTAATAAATAAATATAATATACATTCAATCTGAATTACAGTTTAAGTAAGAAAGCCCTTACCTGAGGAACTGGTCACTTGTGGTTCCTGTGTGCATAAATGAGTTGGCTATTACTGTGGCAGTGTGGCAGACAGAATTTCGAACTGCATCCTGCAATAAGACAGAATGTTTAAGACTCTGAAGCCTGGTAACATGAATACTGGATTGAATTTATTCTGGAAAAAGTTAGTATTACTTTTGTGTTTTTAAGTATCATCAAATCTGTGTTGTTATTTCGAATTAAAAACTGCAGGTGCAGCTCAATGGCCATCTCTCCACTTAAGATTTTGATCATTTTGGCATTCTGGTCCTTAGGCTCATCTTTCTACAAACAAAGAAGAAATAAACAGTAACAATCAAAGTTAACACTTGAGTTGCACCTACTACTTATATTTATATATACTTGTGTATAAAAAGGTATATCTTACTGAATCTGATGGTTTTCCAGCAGGTGAGCTGCCAGGCTTTTCATCTGTGTCCATTGACTCACTAAGGGGGAAAAAGTTTTTCCCGGGTCAATTCATATATATGTAAAGATGGATTAAACCATTTCACATTATACACATTAATCTGGTTTAGGGTTGCTTCTAATTGTTATTTTGCTAATGGATCTGTTGGATCTGTTTTTAATCAGTTAATCATTGGATAGCAAAAGGTGTGTAACTAGAATATTTTGATCCAAAAGAACTTCTGGATAGAGAATATTTCTGGACAAAAAAATATTTTCACCTTTAATGCAAAATTGTTTTTTTTGTATAGTTTTGACATAATTACTGCTCTTGGGTGAGTTTTAGAGTCTGTATACTTCAGTAATCGATTAGGCACAATCTGAGTTGTTTAAGACCTAATCTGGTTATACCTGTCTTTATCAGATGTTGGCACAGTGCCTATGTTGGTAGACCCTGGAACTGCAGGGATGGGCGTCCCAACGGTGCGAAGGTTCTGAATTACAGAGGAGAGGAACTGCTGACTGGCGCTCTCATAGAGGTCAAAACAAATCTGATAGGACATCAGCAGGTTGTCTTCTTTCACCAGTTTCTCCAGAATGTCACTCACAGCCTGAGGGTCGTCCAGGAAAATCAGGCACTAGGAAGAAAAGAGTAAGGAGAGGCTAAGTAAAATAAACCAAGTTAAAAATCACACAATACAATGAGATTAGCATTTAATAACCTGCTCTGACATCTTAGACAAAATGGGCCAAATCATATTTTTTGATGGATGATGAGCAGGATGTAAAAATGTCTGTTTTTTTACCTGGCAAACATTAATGAAGTCAGGTTTTTCCAGGTTCATGTAGAGTTTGACAAGAACACGCAGCACGTCGTTACGGAACTTCTTGTTCTGCATTAGTGACATGCAGACCTTCAGACTGTAGGCAAGGAGGCCACTCACGTCATTCTGCATGAAAGTTAAAATGTTAGTTTTTATACGTTTTTATATATAAAATATGTACAAATCTAACATGATAAATTGTTTCTTATGTTTATGATAAACAGTTTCTTAAATAACATCCATTGTCTCATAACTTACAGATTGGAGGATGGTCTTCTCGAACATGTCAAGGCGTCTGGTTTCCAAGGCGATGCCAATGGCTTGCTTGTACTTATGATCATCAAGACAACGCAGAAACATTTTGTTAGCAATGCCCTCAAGACGTGGGTCAATGCTTTTCTTCTCCTCATCCTCGGGCAACTCGGCATTCTCCACTCGCAGCTTTGTGTAGTGGTCAATACATTTGGCTAGAAAAAAAAATGTGGTTGAATTTAGATAAAAACCAATTAGTGGGCTTTGCTTTCTCCGTTTTACAAATTAGCTGCAGGGCTGTCAAAGGAGCACTCACCAATGATGGTCTCCACATACTCGGAGTCATCTGTGACATTGAAGAGATCTCCAGCTCCAAGAGCGTAGTTCAGAGACTCCTCAAAGGCTCCGAGGTGATAGAACACCTTTGAGGCCACGAGGGCAGCAAACTCACGACTCCGAAATGACTCATCTTCATACAACACCTCACTGGAAAAAAGACATCAAAATTTGACAATAAAATATTGTACACCATCAAGGCCTTCATTCATTAACTGCTATTTCAATTCAACAAAAATATTCCCTTTATTTTATATAGAAACACATATTATAAACTGATGAATGTGCAACAAACACAGAACACATTTCATATGGGTTCCACAGTTCAGGACAAATACTCACATTTTGTCAACTGATCCTGAAATTTCAGCCCAGAAGTCATTGACTATGGAGTTGAGCTTGTGAAGAGCAAACTCCTAAGAGAAAACATATACAGTCAAATCAGTTTGATTAATTTAAGTTATAACTAAACTTCTGAGTCTGACGATTTGATCATATACAATATCCATAACACACCAGTTTCACTTTCTATAAACAGTTTTGTATTTATTTTTTTAAAAGGAAAGAGTAAGTGATAAATCTACCTTGAGTTGTGGCTCCTCCTCATCAAGGAGTGAAATAATCCCAGCTAGAGTAAAGGTAATATAACAAAACATGTATAAAACGTTAATAACATCGAATGCAGCAGCTAACGTTCACTAAATGTGATTAGTAATTGCAATTCCATATCTGTGACAAAAATGAACCATAATATTGCTGTATCACTGTTTAGCTCTAAACCGTAAGCAATCAGTAAAAAAACTAGATATATCCACAGATCTGGGAAAATAACGTTTGCTCAATTTATAAAAAATAAATAAATAGTAAAGACACAAAACTAGGTCTAATTATTTTACCTGTAAATCATATTGTTATTAGTCTAGCATTAGTAACGAGTGGTTAGAAGCTGTGTGACTCAGCTAAATGAATGGCAGCTAGCTAAACTTGAGGCTACGAAAATAAATACACATACCGGCAGATGTGATCATGATTAGCCAGGTATCCCCCTCAGTCCGGCGTCTGTGGTGTGGTTTTAAGATTTGTGCAGAGTTTTAGCAAAAATAAACAAAAATCCAAAACAGAGCATCTGATTAACGCTACCGATGCTAACTTCTTTTGTGAAGCCGCAGCAAAGTCCCGGTAAAGGACCTCAAAGTGGGCTGTCCACGTTCATGCCTTGTCATAAAAAATAAATCTGCGTATTTTGTTATTATATACAGTTTTGTGGGTCGATCTGCAAATACATATATACAGACAACATTTAAAAGCAAAACTAATGTTGACCTCTGATATATTTTATTAACGTATATTTACAAAATGTTCTAATGTGAACTGGCGTTATCAACGTACACAACTTCTGCCTCAGGTGTCAAAATACTGAGGTAGCCTATGTATGTAGGAATTGATATAGCTACTAAAAAGTTTATTATTAAAACTGATTATTTACAGTTTTATTTATTAAATATGATCCTATAAAAAATAGTGTACATTTAACATTTGCATCCTAAAACAGCACTCCTGAAACTTCATCCAACCATCCAAACAATTATTACAATACACATTAACATTTTCTTGATGTTGCACGAAACTTACAATGTCTATTTTTATTGTTTTATTTATGTAACATTTATATAAACATTTAGGCCTAAATACATAAAACAATAACGTGTTTACAAAGCAACTATAAAAACACTCTAAGGCACAAAATATTGGCAGTTGATAAAATTATTATTACCTCAATATTGTTGCATCTTCATTGATTATTATTAATTATCAATTATTCCCAATTTTGTCTAGTCCTAAGCCAAAGGGTCTGTTTAATGATCCTTTAATTGTAGTATGAGTCAAACTAAAATACCTTTCTACAAACATATCTGTGCGTGTATCAAATGCCTATAGACTATATCAGAGGCACTGTCCCTGAACACTAAGACTACATTGTCCATAACAGCCATGGTCTTAGCGTTCTTTTACTGTTGACTACTCTTCCACATGACGTCCTCCCGACTCGTGCTTAGTTTTCAATGGAATACCCTCTTCTGTGTTACCAGTGTCCCCTAAAAAACACAAAATATACAGTTAGTAATAGTGCAGTTTAAAATCAGCATACAAGTGACATGCAGATTACATTTGACTTATTTGTCCATAGTGTGACTTAAATGGCCTGTGGTAGGGGGTGGGCGATATGGTGATAAAAATGAAGTTATGGGAATCGTGATACAGTGCATTACTTTATGCTCTATGTCATTTTGACTTTAACAATGCCAGTGTTTGTATTAATACAAAAACATAATAATAAAGTATTTTATGGATTGGATGTACCTTAAATTTGTAGTTAAAAGGTTTTCTGAAGACACTGACAGCAGTAGTTTACTGTGTAAGACAGAAACTACAATCATGGTATTATATTTTTACCATATCGCTCACCCATAGCCTGTAGGCTATATTAGTAACACTGAACTTTGTGCCAGCACTGCTACCTCTTTCTCTGGTGCCTGTAGAGTTGTTGGCTTGGCCTCTTGGTGCTCTTCTGTGAAGCCCGAGTAAACATTGGAATGGCCAGAGAGGTGGGTTCCCTCTATGCCGTGGATTATCTAAAAGACAAAAGACAACTTTAACACAGTGTCAGTTCATCAGAAGGCCTGGTTGTTTAATGAATGAATGCTGCTTTTGTTTGCAGGGCATTTGCATTCCCCAGAGGGGTAAATGTCTTGTGAATGTCATGAAGTGACCTAAATTATGCAGGGCATAGAAATTCCAAAACAAAAATCTCCATAATTATATTCCTGCTACATGTCTGTCAAACAAATGCCACTTTTTAACAAAAAGTGACACAATACATTAAGCAAGAGTTTGTGTCTAGGGTTCAAACTTCATGTTGACATTAACTGGCACGTTTTAGTGTCATGGAAAGCCATTTGCCAATGCATAAACTATCTCTTAATTTTTTGGCTGAATATGAATAGTGTAGCGGCCTATAGCCATTGTTAGCCTAATTAAAAGAGCATTGTGTGTAAACACCTGCAGTTCGGGATGCGTATATGGCTCGACAGACGTTTGTCTTGATTTGAAGTATTTTGTCCTCTGTCTTTGGAATAAAACTTCCGACCCACATAGTGTCTGCTGCATGTCTGTGAAACACGGAACGCATCATATCTTCAAGGATCCGCGCACTGTGCTGAGTTTCAGGACTTTCCAAAGTCGTGCGTATTAATCCAATTAGAGCTGGCTGTGATATTGTGGCACGCTTTGTCCGCGCCTTCACGTCTCTTAAGATCTCCTTTAGGCTCAGCAGATTTGCATGACAGCTCATAAATGTCCGTCTAAACATAAATATAATGACAGGGGAGTCGATGGTTCTTTTTGTGCTGTACATGCTTGTCCTCCAAGTAATTGTTTTCTGATTGATGCCTTTTTGTGCCCCTTGCTTTACTTCTTCACTTGGATTGGTCAGTACTTCCACAGCTTTTTGTGTCACAGTCAAAGGTATTGCACTGGTTTGAGATGTTCCTGTTTTGGAGCAGGTGTGCCATTCATGTGCAGAGTCACAGTGATTGTATGGCAGAGAGGAATGTGGTTGTCCGTTGGCTTTTAAGAAACTGGTTTGGCAAAACACGTCTCTGATGAACTCCTGCAAAATCAACGCATCATCATCGTCTTTACTTTTACCCACGTCGCTGACCAGGTGTATCCGCTCTTTGCCTCCTATTTGAGCTAAAATCTTCTGAAATCCCCTCTCCTCATCAGACAGGGTGTCCTTCAATGGAGTCGGCTCTGCCATCGCTGAGGCGCAATCGCGGCTGCGCGGATCTTCTTTGAACCTGCTCCTGCGTTTTCCGGTCCGGAGGCCCCCACACCACCACGGAAACTCCAGCAAACTGGGCGGGACTAAAGCTATTTGTAAAATCCCATTGGATATACTGAAGACAAGTAGGTGAAACATTCAGGTACAAGAAAAAAAGACATTAAAAAATATAGTTCATAATAATAATAATAATAATAATAATAATTGTTAAATTTCACCACTACTAGGCCTACAATAGTAAGAAAGAATGCAGATACATAGGCCTACCTTTTTAGGTCAAATGTTAACTAAAAAATTCAACTCACATGAAACAGGTGATTATGTTTGCAAGTGGTTTATTTTTTTACTGTAGTAATATTTATAGCTTATTACACATTTTTAGGTCAACATTTAGTAATGGGTTGCTACAGTCTCTCAGATGGAAGTGGTGACTTTTCTGATTCCCAGGATTCTCATGTAAAACAGTCCGGCCTTGTTCCCGACATTGTAGAGTCCGGGCTTCATAAACAAAACATGAACACAAAGAATACAATGATGAGCACCTACTTGAAATGCCTGCAGCTTCTTGACTTCTTTGTCAAATAGAAGTCCCTTCAGTCACTACATCACACTTTATAATTACAGGTACTAATACTCTGTACAGGTTTTATAATTACAGGTACTAATACTCTGTACAGGTTTAATAATTACAGGTACTATCACTCTGAAAACCAGCTTTTCTTAGAAATATTTCAGATCAGTCGAGTCTCTACTAAAGCAGAGGGTGTGGATATGCCCTTTGCCCTTTAGACTTTTGAAGCTCAATATTGATTTGTTGGGGGCTATGTTTGTTGTTTTGAGTGAACATAAGTCCATGTAGTTGTTTCATGTCAGTGTGTCATTGTAACCTCCAACAGGAAAGCTATGATATTCCACTTTATTTGATATAGAATACAAACTTTGCTATTTCACTGAATTTGTCACATAGCCTGATGCAAAAGAAAGAGTCTGTATGTGTATGTCTGTATGTGCTTCACAGACCACACTCACCTCTTTGTTCAAAAGACGCTGGAGCTGAGAGTCAAGAAGTTCACCGCCAGTCACAGAAACTCGGAGGCCTAAGCGTACTGCAAAAACAAGAATGTTTGATTGTGTTTTTTAGACTGTTAAGTAACCAGCTTTAATTCTCGCTTTAATTCTCTCTCTCCCTCTCCCTCCCTCTCTCCCTCTCCCCCCCCCCTCTCTCTCTCCCCAATACTATACAAAATGGGGGTCTAAATCATGTGATCATGCTTTGCCTTCAAAAGTCCACTTTGGCTTACAGTATGTCACAAGATGAGTGTCGCAGTCTAGCCTACAAAGGGACAAACCTTCTCTTTCACTAATGCGGCTACTGGCAACGCTGATAAATGGTTTGAATTTGCTGCCATCTTGTGGAGAAATCGGCATTTTACATTCACAGGCTTGCTTGGTTGCAGATATCTAATCATCCTATCACATTTTTAGGCTGTTTAGTGAAATTTGACAAATGTCCAAGAATCAAAATGAAGAAAATCAGTCTTTGAGATAAGAGAGAGGAAACATTAGCTTTGATAACCAATGTCAATATCTGAAGAAGATTAAGTGCACAGATGACGAAGGCTACTCCTGGTGAACCCTTATTTAGCTACAAGGTCAACATGATGAAGTGGTCAGGGAGTGTATATTGGTTTGTTACCAGTTATTTTCTTGTCAGACAGTAGATCTTTGAGAGCAGAAAGATGAGATGGACCCAAAACGCTGATGGTTGAACCCACTGATCCAGAGCTTCTTCTTTGGCGCATCAGATTTGATGTCACATTACTGGTATAAATAATATTCTGGTTTTCTTGTAAAACTGTGGACACAACACTAAGATTATGTAATTCAAACATTGTATTTTCAGGTGATCTTTTTGCACTTGCACACATAAACAAAGCTAACCTGTGCTGAAGGTGTCCTGATTCAAGAGCCTCGAGCCAGTTTTGCTCAAAGACCCAAACTCTCCGGTGGAACCTGAAATATTATAAACCCCAATGAATAGATTTTAACGGTGATCTAATATTACCCATTGTCTGAGATGACATATATGAGTCAACTCTTATGGAAAGTTTGGGATTTTTTTCCCCCAATCCAGCTATTTATAACACATTAAGCAGTCTAACTATAGGCACAGTTATATATTAAAATAATGTAAAGTTATGTTCCATTTAAGTGGCCAGTCGGTTAATTGCAAATATAAAATGTATGGCAAATCTTATGCAAATCTATATCCAAACCTACATAATTGAGATCAGTCCTTACCAACATATAGAGCTCCTAAAAGCAGTACAAGATTTAGGGATCCAAACCCAAGTCCAAAGACAGTCCAACATTTTCTCCAAAATGGCAGCATGAGTCTTTTCTTAGAAACCCAATGCAAGATGAGGCACACTGACTGTATGGGGAAGTTGCAAAGGTGTCATACAAGCCACATTACACCCAAGAAGAATAGACAGGATTGGATTTCAACTCAGGTTTTGTCTGATATTTTTTTTAGGGTAAAACAAAACAATAGCACTGAATGTGAGGCATGAAACTCATACATGGGTTGCCCTCCAAGCTAAACAAATGAAGTTATATGATAGGTCAAAAAACTCAAGGTATGTGAAAAACATTCTGACGTAAATAAAAATAATACATTTTAATAAAAATAAACTGCCTCAGGATGGCGCCAGTGTACAACAATTTCAGCTCTGGTACTTGCACTGATAGACTTAAGTTTGACCTCAAGATGTCACTATTCAATTGATTTTGTAATCTGTCTTGACGTCTAAAAAGTGCCACATTAATAGAAGTGTGACAGGAAACCAGGAAAAGCTATTTGGCAAACAGTCGCGAACCGGATTCAAACCCACAACGCCAGGGCGAGCATTCCAAGCTCTGATGTTTTATCTTAACTGTCAACTCTCATAAAATGCTAAATAAAAGTATTTGACCGTGCAAACTATAAGATTTACATACACAACTAGGAAATACAGGGAAAATATTTGAATTTAAATTGTACCTTATTGAAAGAATCTTACTAATAGTATATATAACAGTGATATTTCAGACAGTAGCTCAGAGGAAAGGGCAGGAGACAGAGAAGAAGAAGAAGAAGAAGAAGAAGAAGAAGAAGAAGAAGAAGAAGAAGAAGAAGAAGAAGAAATGTAGTTTGTAAGTCTCCTAAAAGTAAAAAAGTAAAACTGATCAGCAACATCAGATCAGATTTTGTGGGACACCATGATAACAGAATACCAATAGTAGTTGAGTTTACATCATAGAACAGGGTCAGATACACCTTTAACAGTGGTAACCTGGAGAAAACTGTTGAAAATGATACATCAAATGATATATAGAGTTGATAACATGCAGGAATAGAAACATGTAGAAAAGATTAAAAGCTAGGTGATATAAACTGTATGTTTTGTTATGTTATGCAAATTTGTCCGTTTGTCGAGAGAGGTGTATGGAGTACGCTGTTGTGCTGATACATGCAGAGTCACAAGTCAGTGGGTTACAAGCTGACTCGTTTCTGAGCGGAGACTTGAAGCACAGTTAGCTAAAAGAGTGCTCCACAAGTGTCCTCAAGGAGCGATGCCTCTTCTGTGTCTTTTTCCAGGCTCTAGACATCAACAAAGCCTTACAAACACTGCACTGTAAGCAACTTTTCCAGCCCAGTACATCCGGACACTGCGGGCTTGTTCACACTGAGCACAGATGGCAACACCTTGAATACACCCCACTAAATCAACAGTGCGCACGGGGCCAAGGGTCAATGGAGTGGACAGGCCCCAAGAGCTGGGCATGATGAGCAGAGAAAATTAAAGCATACTACGAGACGGGCAGAATGAGGTTTCGAGAAGGAAGGCCGGACAATAAGGCTTTTGTGTTTCATTATCCAAAAACATATGAAAAAACACCAGTACACATTAAAATAACAGCATGTTAAAATCACACGCTTACACTTTAGCTGCATTATAATGTGTATTTGAATGCCTAATTGATTGTATGGTAGACTTTTATGTCCCCATAGGGAAATCTGATCCCTGCATTTTGACCCACCCTTCCATTCTCAGGAGTAGTGGGTGATTGAAGCACTAAGCAGTGCCCAGGAACCCTTGAGCCAGGATCTTGTAAGACTACAGAAAGATCAGGATATTGTGTATGTTTTTGATGTATTTACATATGTGCATAGAGTGGCCTGGTTTGTAGCAATATAGGAAAGGAAGACTGAATACTGCACTAGATAGTATATAGTACAAAATACATAAAAAACGGAGAATTCTAAATATTTGAATTCCTTTGACTTTGACGATGTGAATAAGCACTAGACCTTCAGACTAAATGATTTTCTCTTATTGTTAGATGTAATCTATGTAAAGACTCTTTGTCATAAGTGACATTGTGTAGTTATGAGACATTTCCATGTGAAAACAAAGAGGGCCCTGATGCTGTCAAGGTAACAGCCTTGATTCAGTGTCTGTATATTTTGCATGGCTATAGCTGTCATTCTAAAAACACCAGGCCTTAGGGGACCTTCAGTTTTGTGGCAGTTTTATGATGCAAATGTGTCAGTATTTATATGCAGGCCTTGGCCACATTAATTCAATTATCTTGACTAAAATGAATGTGTGGAGGTTTGATGTTGGTGAGAAACAAGAAACTATCCATTCCCTGTATTAGTTTTTCATTTATATCTTTAGTCAATATAAGTGTCATTAGACTACTGACACACCATGCCCTATATAGTGTGGTGACGGCTTAGCTTGGAAAACACAAATGAAACAAATGAATAAGTAAAATAATGTAGTGAACCAGGAAAACTGACTTAAAGAGATTTTGCCGTCTGCTTTCTGAATTCCTCAATTACTAGCACTAATTGCCGCCTCCTGAGGAGAGGTTAAGCAGAAGTGTTCATTGGATCCCCTGATGCTGCTCACTGGCTCACTGCCAAAATGTCATCCTTCCCAGAGACTAATCGAGTTATTATATCAACAAATCTCCCACCAGGGGCTCTGTGTCTGACACCAGCAGAAAGAGACCCAAAGGGAGACCGCTAATTTTCTATCAGCAGGACTTTAGGCCAACTACAGACCACTACCTGCAGCGCCCCCTAGAGCGCCTGCAGCCATGGCTATTCCCAAGAGAACCTATAGGAAAGAGTGGACCTTATTAGGGAAGCACACAATGGTGTATGGGCGAGACAATGCAGGATATGGCAGTGTTGGGTGAGGAGCACAGCGGCCGAGGAGGACCCCCTGTGGCAGTGCTAGGGAAAGAGGGTCAGGGGTCAGGGGCACGCAGACCTCACCACGAAGAGGGTTAATGTACTGTTAATATGAGGTCACACTCATACATCACCAGTGACAGCAGCAATCAGCCCACAATATCCACTGTCATAAAACAGAAGGGCTGAAGCCGCTCTCTCTGGTCTGTGGTCAGTTATTGCAGTCATTGAAGTTGTCTGCTCCTAATGTGTATATCAATCTAATGTAGTGCGGATACTTGATGGGTATGTGGGAAAAATACTGATTCTGTTTCTCTGCTTGTGCCTACGTCAACGTAAGACAAACGTTTCATGGCTAAAATAACTGACGACATTATTTATAGTGTAAATTGTAGCCCACTTGTTGGTGAAGTGGTGGGTGTCCATTGTTCTGGAGGGGTTGATTGGTTTGATTCTCAGACAGCCAACACTCTAGCCACCAAGTTCACTCTTTTGTTTCATCAGGGTGGTAGGCTGCTTAGATCTTTCTGTGTCATCGTGCTCATGCTAGACAGACATTTGCACAGTACATCCATACATCTATTCGCAGCATTATGGGCTTTTACTGAATGTTTTTTACAGCATAACATTTTACTAAAGCTGTCCAATCACTCAATGACTGTATAAAGATACACAAAACAATCCTTCATGTTTTGCGAGATGAGTGTGTGTTTGGCACTGAAGTGCTGATGGTGCATGCAGTGTTCCCTGGAGACAGTGAGTTGTGGATAGGGGAGTGATCTGGCTCAGCACTGATGTGATGCTAAACCTCTTATGACTCAAACCCACATCAAGCAGTCATAGCAGAGATGTCATCAACACCTTTGTTTAGAACATTCTAATCCCAAAGGCTCTCAGTCAAGAACATTTTTATTTGGAGTGCATGAATGAGCTGTAGCTTGAAAAATGCCCACACTCTTGAGGTACACATTGCAAATGCTGCTAAAAGTTTGCATAGGACCAGGCTGACAAGGGTCAGTGGCAGAGTCTGAAAACTCAAATATTGTTAGTTAGGCAAGAGTCTCCATAAAATCATTTTTCCTTAAGTTTGATTAATTTAGGAATGATTTTCTTTCACACATTTCTTCTTCTCGATTTTATTTGTACACAATCTTTCTGTTAAAGAACTTTGGCCGAGTCGGGTTATTTTGAAATGTGCTAGCCTATACAATCTCTAGCCTCGTTCATTAGCCCATCTTGTATACTAATTAAATTATCTATTCATTGGGTATTAGCTAAATTAGTCAGTCCACTCTGCTACCTCTCCATGTTAAGAGTGTTGATGACGAGTTTCTATTGTCTATGATTGTGTCTCTTTTTGGGTATGTGAGAACGCGATGAGGGGGGTAGTTAGGGTAGGTATGGAGCAAACAACAGGGGGCCCACCTTTGACCTGGCTCTGGAGTGGAACCCACGTCTATCGGGCAACACAATACTTCTAGCACACAGACCTCGCTGGCTGCCTGCTGCTCCCCACAATGCTGCTCTTTGGTGGGGTCTCTCTGGGCAAGAATGGCCTCCTGGAGCGCAGACTGCCATCCGGAGGTCTTTCACTACTTTCTCGGTCTCTATCTGAGGCTTGAACTGCGAAAAGAAGAGGAAAAACTCAATAAACGAGAAGATACAAGCAGAACAATGGTCTTTAGAGAACATTTTAACCCGCAACAAACAGTGTCAACATCTGTGGGGAGAGGGTAGATAGATAGATGTGGGTTAGAATGGCTGTTTTCTTCCTTGTGGCCAGTCACATTGAAAAGGCTACAGTGTTGTTTTGTTGCGAATGAGAGGGGATTTTGGTCTTTTCAGTTGCAGTTCAACCACACGACGACCGAAAAAGCGATTTTCAGAGCAAAGGGGCCTTTCTTAACCATAGCAGTGGTTCTTTTATAGCAGGGGTGAAAAAGATTATTGTCGTACACGGCGAATAAAAAATGCATCAAAGTCGACAAGGAGCGTGGCCCGGATTGAGAGTGGAAGGGTTGATGTTTAGAGGATTGGATCAACAAGAACACATGTGGAGCATAGGGCGTGTACTATGTAGGTCACACGCAAGTCAGGACACGCGGTTAAATACTGGCGGAGTCTGCATGTTCTCCCCGTTTTATTGTAAGTTCTACTCCTACCATTTATTATACATGTTTGAAACATTGTCTCTAGTGAATGAATGTGAGGGTGAATAGTTGTCTCTATGTGTATGTCAACCCTGTGACAAAGTGACCACTACCAAGGGTGTACCCCACCTAAGGTCCATAGTTGGTGGGATTGGCTCCCTAATGGAAATAGGTACACACAAAAGTAAATAGATTCTTTACTTGAGTAATCTTTTCCTTACTATGACATGTATGTAGGCCACACACAAGTCAGAACGCCTGGTAGACTATTGGATTCTCATGGGCCGCCTGAAAAAGACACTGTCCCACTGATTTGCGCCTCTCCAAAAGCTTGTGGCCTCCTCTCATGTGAACACCATACCATAAAGGATCTCTTGATGTTCCTCTTTCGTATCCTCTGTGAAAAGACTTCATTCTCTCAAGCCGCAATCCCAGTTTATCAGTTACCGCCAATTTGGCCTAACTGGGAACTTGAGGGAATCCAGGTGCTTATCATTAATGCTGCTGCTTCATTGTGGTTTGTGTGTTGTTACTGCATGTCGAGCTCTGCCTCTATACACAGCATACTAACACATACAGACTCAGACCACTTTATTAGGTACAACATCTAGTTAAAGCTGTACTCTGGAGGTTCCCTAAAATAAGAAATTGTTTTTAAAAATGCATAAAATCTGACCCTGTTCTATGATGTAAAGTAGGTAATCTGTTATAATATATATATATATATATATATATATATATATATATATTTTACTGTGGTTCCTCCTATGGCCTCTATAGCAACATTAAATCACAGTTTGTGGGTTACCACTGAGATCAATGGTAGTTGAGTCTTTGAGTGGCGTGGCAGCCTGGTCAATATTGATCTGTTGTAACTGTAGAGGCGAGGGCGGGACTAAAGTAAAGTAAAAAGACGTAACTCCAGACTTCCTCTTTAACCCAAATAGGTAGGTAATAGGTAATAGGCACCTCTCTGGGTGGAATCTGCATGTTCTCCTTGTGTTACTGTGGGTTACTTCTCCAAACACTCAAAGATAAGGAATACTGGTGAGTCCACAGAATTAATGTGTGAAGAGTAGGCTCTAGTCACCAGTGAGCCTACTGATGGTGACTTACTTGAATACTTTAGTACTTTTACTAGAGTACACATTTTGAGTTCTTCATCCATCTCTGTTGTAATTGATGATACATTTTTGCTCCACCAGAGATCCATACACATTCATTAAATCCTCTCAGTGGAACAAAAGCACATCAGAAAACGAGCATTGAAACAATGGGAACATGTAAGTACCTACGAACACATCTAATTTCCTGCTACATGGGACTTAAGAGGATGGACACTCCAGAACGTGAAAGGCTTGTAAAAGAAAACACTTTCTTTGAGGGTGCGTGGTCCTCCTGTGTGACCGCGGGAGGTGAGTGAATAGCAGTAACATCTTTAGCTTCTCACTGAACCGGTGTGTAATGTTCATTAGCAGACCTGCAGAGGCTGAATGGGCCTGGTACTTTTGTCCCGTAACCCTGGACCCAGGAGAGCTGCAGTAACATTAAGTATGGCTGACCTGAGGTGAATGTTGGCCTGGTTCAGTCATAGTGGGGGGCGGGGAGAGAAGCAGCACCAGCACTCTCCAAACTTATAATCTCTTTCTTTCTCCATTGTGCTTCTGATTTTCTCTTGTGCTATGTCCACTCAAAGGTTTAGCTACTTATTACCAAATTACATTTATTGCAAATAGAGGTTTCTTGCTGGGCCCATACACAACAAAAGCCACACAGATATGCACTGCTTGCAAAAGGGCATGAGGATGATGTGTCTCTAATACAGTTAATTCTTCATAAAATGACTCACTCGTTTTTTATGAAGGGGGTGGGCAGAATGAATGCAATGACTAGCTCAGAATAAACAACATATTGTGTAGTCCAATATACTAAATATATACAGTATTACAGTAGTATCATTTTTCCAGTATATGTTATTAGGTCTTTGTATTCTAACCTGAGTATACTAAATGCTTGAGGGGAAGTTAATTGTAAGTCATTTTTAGGGGAATATGTAGACTCAACAAAAACACATGCTTTTTGCAGTTTAGGGTTTCCTGTAACTCAGTTAGAGATCACTAATGCTAATCTGGTGGTTTTGGTGTCTGTAAACATCAGACTGTTAAACTCTTTGGGAATAGAACCTATAAACTCAACAGTTGTATCTGGCAAAGGCCTGTTTTATGAGCTTTACTAAATGGTGATTTGAATACCTGAGCATCATAAACCTCACCTATTCTTACTGTAGCTGACTCCCCTCAACCTGCCCCTGGTGTTTAATGTGTGTTCATAAGCTGCAAACTCACACTGCGCTGAATGGAGCTCTTAACCACAGAGCCTCCTGCTGCTCAGGCCGACCTTAATGAGGCAGCAGCTCACACCTGGACCAGCTGTGGTCATAAAGCACTGTGCTGTCAGAGCCCATTAAAGCACCTTGTAGGCAACAGTTTTCTTACTTGTACTAAGTCTACAACAAAGCCTTGAAAATACCTTTACAGTATCCTTCATTTCTGGGCCTGCAAATAGTTTAATGATTGAGAATTAATCTGGTCACATATGGTCAGAGAAAGTACACTGCAAAACACTCATCACATAATGCACTAAGGTATGTCACAGAACCTTCTGTCATACAACTCTATTTTATTCATGATTTTGAGTCTAGTGGTAAATATCTAAATGCCAGGATAAGTTTGAAATACAAACGTTTCTGTTTTTGATAAGACTAATGTTGCGTACAATGTGTTAAACAGCTCTCCGTGAAAGAGAAAAAAAACATTGTGGGAATTATGAGCAAATGTTATTTGACTCTGATGTGCTGAGGCTCTGCTGGGTGTTTGCCAGCCACAAGTACATGTCAGTGAGAGAGAGAGATCTACAGCCTCTGAAAGAGGAGGTGTGAGACACTTGTACATTGTCCATATGTGCCTCTGACACTGTGCATGTATTTGTGTATTTGTGTATGTGCGTAAGTCTCTGTGAGGACGTCATGTGCTGAGACATGTCTGTCTCAAACACTCACACTGTGCAATTCATGTGTGTGTTCAAGTGTGTACGAGAATGTATACATTTGTGTTGTGTTGAGGCAGACAGCAGGGGTTACTATGGCGCTCTGGGCTGGAGCAGAGTTAACAGCTCATTAACACCGATTCATTGCAGGCCACTACTCACTCCCTCGTGGAGCTGCACTGAGACACAGCCAGCCCGGCCGCCCTCTTTCACACATCATGTAAATCACAGGTTCAGGCACACAGGGATAATACCTGTGTTTTTACATGCGTGTGCTGACAGGGCCTCTCTCTATTCACCTAAAGGTCAGAGGCTGAACAAGAGCAAGCTGCTCAAGACTCAGTATTGGAAAAAGGTTATCCTCCTGACATGAGTAAAAAGTTTAGAACCTCAGTGCAGTGTGTCCCTTGAGGCTTTCACCCTATCAGACAACACCTTCATTTTCATAGGTCTATTCCAAAAAGACATATACTGTACAAAAGTATCACATGAAAACAAATCAACAACCTGGCAATGTATTATCACAATTGAAAAAAAGATTTTCAACAGACAGTTATGGCCCTAGATTTTCAAGTGTGCCATATTTTCTACAAGAACATCTCATGCCACTCTTGAAGACCCAGTCCTTGCTTCAGAAGGTGTTCATTTAAAGAAGAAAGAGAGACAATCCTCTTATTACGAAGCAAATAAACAGCTCAGTCGGCCCAAAAATGAATTTAGACTTAGACGAGGTATCCTAATGTACATTCTTAGTATTCTCTTTTGAAGGTTGACCACTGAAATGGAGATGCAGAAAAGCCATAAAACCTATTTTCCATCCCGTCTGTCTTAGGTGGTGCCCGTGAGTGAGGGGACAGACTGGCTCCAGGATGGCGTTTGCTTCACTCACTTGTCAATGTAAATAAAGTGAGCTGGCCACTGTTCTGTTGCCCGTAAACACCTCTTTGTGCCTCACATAGTCTGATGAATGTGTTTGTGTCCATATATCTCTCTCCCACTTAATTACAATAAGTTGGTGCCATAATAGGATTGTCAACCACCTCGGAATGACAGCTTAAAAGAGACGCTTTTCAGTTCAAATGTGCCTTTGACGGCCGATTTTCCAGAGCTTTCTTGCTTCACTTTAAGGCTCCATCCAAATCAGTGGGTCTTTCTTTCAGTGTAGCCGGGATACAAATCCATGCCACTGCAGCTATCACAGAGCCAGAAGAAACATAAAAAGCTGCATTACATCTTGCTTTATTTTAAAGGTTCTTCTTGGCTTCTCGTGTACAGGGGACCCACTATAGCAGCACACTCTGGTTGGCCAAGTGTCTGTGTTACTAAGATTTGTCATAAGGGAGTCAAAGAATCACCCCAAAAACAATAGAGGCAATTTCTTCATATATCATTTTATTTGTCTCAGGTTAACAAGTGACTGCCAGCAAACATCGAAATCCAAAGCCAGCTACCAATCACCAAGTTCTTTAGTGTTTTCTCTTATTTTGCCTTTAGAATTGTTAGGCCATTTGTGAAGTTTTATTTCTCTCTTATCAATGGGCATTTAAAGCCATTATGGGTGATTCAATGCACCTTAATACCCCTCTCCTCAGATGACCTATCCCTGTTAATGGGATACCCTATTATTCTCTTACTCTTGCAAAACCATGGCATTTTCACACACAGAACTGGGCATCACTGGACATTAATTTTCTTCTTTTTTGGGACCATTATTAGATTAGGCCATTTGGTATCAACAACCATGTCTTGTTCAAAGTAATATAAATTACCTTTCTTCAGCAGGTTTGTCTTGTATTGTCTGAACGTATTAAAAACTGCACACTACTTGCCCCATTAATACACGCAGGTGCCCACACAGAGTTCACCTCTGCTCCTGTAGCTCTCAGGTCTATAAAACACAAGTCCAGAGGCTGCAGCAGTCCTACCAGACCCAGGAGTGAGAAAAAAACGTATAAAAGATAAACACTCTTTATGAGTGCCTCTCCAGAGCTCTGCTGAGCAAGAACTGCTCCAGCCTCCTTCAGCTAATGGGGAAACTGAAGAGCTTAAAGGTATTACAGAGGAAAAAAAGTAGTGTCTGTCAGTCAGTCTCAACAATAAAGCAGCCTTGAATATAAAAAACATGACTGCCAATCATAACTGTATTAGGGCCCGGTTAGCGTTGTTAGCATCAATGCTAATCATGCATCTCTGAATACAACAAAAACATCCATCCAGAACAACTATTTTCATTGCTTCTCCCTTCCACTCTTGTTCTCTTATTGACACTAGTATTTCTTTTGCAGATACTTTCAGTGTTCATTGTACAACTAGACCAAATACACAATACTAATACGCCAGCATAGCTACACTTCCTTATCTGGAGCAGGTTAACTAATAACAGACAGAGCTACCTCAATCAATCAATAATAGACAAGGTAGCCCCCTTACAGAGGGTTGCTTTTAGTTACTTTAATAAAAACACAAATTGAGGTGGTGGTCTACACAGAATCACATCTACACAGTTGAAAAACAATTAAGCAAATGTTTACTACTGTTGATATCCCATCTTGAATTGTTGGCTTGTGGAGGTTGCCCTGTCTTGATCTTTTTTAGGTGGATAAGAGGTGGAACTATTATGCTACTGTCGACACTTTTTGGCTGCTTCTATTTCAAAATACTGTGCATCAAATCACAAATGAAAATCAGATCAGAACTTCTGTAATTCTTAAAGCTTCAGCAGATATGGATGCAAAAAGTGAACAGAAGCACACAGAAAGTCAAGTGGACAAAGAAAAAAGTTGTGAAATCAGCACTGAAGTGAGTTGCCTACAACTTCAGCCACATCTTCATACGCTGCAATGCCTTCTAGTCTTGCAATAAATACATTTTCAATTACAAGCGCACTGGGCATCAAACAGAATGGGGTCGAAGAAGAGGAAAGTCCCTAGAGGGGGTATTTATGAACCCAGGGATACACATGCATCACCGGCTGCCTCTTCAATACCCACTGCCCAGCCTATAGCTTGAAGTGCACCGGCCACTACTTTGATGGGACACCTGCACTGTAAGGGGATCTTTACTAGACCCCATGCAACCTGAACCCTAGCAATACCCCCTGATGGATGGATGGTGGGTCAGTCTGGACTATCGGTCTGAGCTTGGACTGCAGACATACCACCACCAGTGCCTTTGAAGATTATTATAGGTGGCTGTTGTCAAGGCTAATTTAAGGTTTACGTCAGAGGCACTGGATATGGGAGAGCAGTGAAACCTCTGACACTGTGTAAACCCCCTACTAAGCACCTCAGCCTGTTAATGTAGGAGCTATGTGCATGTGTGGAGGATAACATGCCTGCTGTCTGGACTGACATCGTAATAATAGCCCGCTCGAAAAGGTACTGCTTAGTTTCACAGACTAGCTGCATCAGAAGAAGGCATCAACAATCTAATAGATAGAATAATAAAGAAATATAGTCCATACAGGAAAGAGAGAGTAGTCATCAATCAATACTTTAAATACAGTTAATAATGGCTGTTTCTGTTGGTGTGTTTGTTGGTCTGCAAGGATTCAAAATTGAATTGTTGGATTTTGATAAACAACTGGCAATGGGTCTAGAAATGAGTAGTTTTGGGTTAGTTATGAACTCCATTTATATGCTAGGATTTTGAATGATCAATAGTCAATGTGTCAATAGTCAATAATGTCTGTTTCTGTTGGTGTGTTTGTTGGTCTGCAAGTGTTCAAAATTGAATAGTTGGGTTTTGATAAACAACTGGCAATGGGTCTAGAAATGAGTAGTTTTGGGTTGGTTATGAACTCCGTTTATATGCTGGGATTTTGAATGATCAATAGTCAATGTGTCAATAGTCAATAATGTCTATTTCTGTTGGTGTGTTTGTTGGTCTGCAAGTGTTCAAAATTGAATAGTTGGATTTTGATAAACAACTGGCAATGGGTCTAGAAATGAGTAGTTTTGGGTTGGTTATGAACTCCATTTATATGCTGGGATTTTGAATGATCAATAGTCAATGTGATACAATCAGATAATTGTAAAATTGTAAACATCCAATTCAAAACAAAGGCAAAATATATATCTTAAAAGGCAAACATTCTCTTAATCTCAGATGGAAAGATTATAGTTTTTGTCACCAGATGCATACAAACACAAAAGTGGTGGCGCTTGCATAATTTTTCATGATACAGCATAGATGAACCTGATAGGAGCAACTGTAATAATGGTTTATACCTGGAAGCAAAAAAGGCTGTCTTTCTGATGAACAGCAATGACCTACAAGTTATCAGTTATTTAGGTTAAGATTGATATAGATGTACATCAACTTTCCAACAATACACGCCACACAAAACTCCATGGGAATGTTGTGTTTCCATGAACTGGACACAATACACCAGTCAGCAACAGGCATTATCACCAAATATGGGCCTCCGCAAAGAAGTCAGTGATGAATTTGTCGACAGGTCTGGTTTCGGCTTCACAAAGCGGGGCGCTCCCTCTTGGCTACATCGGGCTGTCAGTGTGCACCGCCCAGGGTCACGGTCTCTGTTCTGAGCACCGTGACCGCTACGGTAATTGCCTAAATTGGTGGAAAAAAAAAAACCCGCTTCAGCATTCCAGGAGTGTCACAAGGGCTGAGTTTGTGTGGGCAGTATGTGAGCCAGATTCCCCTATTTCTGGGTGGATGTCAAAGGATTTACGCACTTAGGAATTTCCCCGTCTTCTTGTGCACTCCTGTCACCGTCCGCCCATCACACCACCCACCCCTTGATCTGTGCCCGGCCCCCAAACAGAAGACTAGAAAGAGGGCGGGAGCGGGAGGACGCGCTGGAGGTCACTCAGAAGAATGTGGACAGGCTGCGCTGGTCAGTGTAGGTCAGTGGGTCAGAGGAGCTCAAGATCAGCCAAGCCGTAACTGTAACATTCATTTACAGTTTCTATTACATTTTCTGCCAAGCCAAAGCTTTATCACTTAATGTACATAAATGAATGGCAACCAAAAACCCACACCACTACTGGTCAATACCCCACTAGAATGGAAGACAAAGGAGGACACCGTTTGGTTGCCTGTTGTGCATATGAAGCTTGGAGAAGTGAGAAGTCTTACAGTGACACTTCTTGTGAGACTCTTAAGTATGCTCTGCTCATAAGGTGCAAAAAAACAAATCACTATATAACATTATACCTATAACTATTCCATGATAGCAGAGTAATTAGCAATTAGGATAATTATCAAAGAATTAGCTTGGGTCTTGGCCTCCGACAAACTATATTCCACCTTCCCCACAGACACACATCCCTGGAGACACTCGAGTCATGAGAAATTACAAAGGGCACACTTTTGCAGTAGACCTGCCAGCATTCCTCTGAGTCACATGTTTAAGATGTGGGACTAGACATGGTCCATGGCAAGATAGGGGCCGTGGTGAAAAAGAATTAACTGACCTCAGCATTTTAAATGCATGTTAAAAAAATCTATGTCTATGTCTTTAACTTAAAAGGATAAAAAAGACCCACAAGGTTAAACCAGGGCTAAATCAGGATTACACCAGGACTAAAGTGAGTCTGGACAAGGTCATCCTGAAACACCTTTTCTGGACTTTTATATTTCTAAACTTCAGTGTAACATCCTGTGACTTTTTAGACAAATCCTGCTTTAGTTTTCTCAGTGAATAATGTTGTACAATGCAATGTGGACTTTCCATGTCATTTCCCTATAGAGCCCATCAGCCTTAGCCTTAGGGCCCAAGCAGGGGGTTGTGGGAAACGCGGTCCAACTGCTGGAGCTGATGTGATTTAGGCTTTGCTGAAGGGAACACGCAGCTATTTTGACAGACACCGGCCTCCCGCTCAGGCTGAGGTCTGCAATTACACAGGACATAAACACGGTGCGCCGGGGCCAGGCCGGAGCTGTTGCTTGGGCCCCTGGGAATGGAAAACACCACTCGGCTTTAAGGAGGCCGCAGAGGACCTGGCATGCACCCACAGACAGCCATCGCATGACTGTGGGAGAGGTACGTTTAATGAAGGAGATTTGCAGGGTGAGGTTGGAGAAATGGTCATTCAAACATGGAAAGCCTTCTTATAGAGTCACACAAGTGTTTTCTTTTGTGAGTGTGTTATGGAATCATATAATATCATATACCAAAGACTTAGTGACCCTCAAAATGACCAAAACATTTTTTTTAGCCAGACACCATATAGTTATGAGTTCCAGTGTAATTTAATGTAATACTTAACATAATTAATTTAAGTATATATAAACTACAGAATATTGGCTCCATTGTCGACCACGGCCACGTTCACCAATCTACTGATCCAGCTGTAGGGTCTGGATCAGCACCGATATCTGATCCAGTATTTGTATTGGAGCATCTCTGGACTGAAGACTGACCCTGCAACTATAGGCCTTAAGTGGTGAAAACATAGACAGTGGCCAGTTAGTTACAGGGCTGACATGAAGACATACACAAGACAGACAACCATTAACTCCTTGAAGGATGACTTAAAGTAACTAATTCTCCTAAGATATACATGACTTTAGAAGGTGGGAGAAAGCTACATGGAGAGAACCCACTCACTCTGCTGTGAAGGTGAAGAGGAGCGTGGGCCAGTATCTGATAAATGTAAGCAGCAGCATTTGGGCTTAGACAACAATTACTCATGTAAACGTGCAAAATCAACCTTGCTTTTACGGAAACAATGTGACGGCCGCCATAGTTATTCACTGTAATGAACCAGGCCTCATTGTGCTTGTGGAGCTCTTCAGGGACTTCTCATTGAATTGAATTGGCCGCTGAATAGATGTCAGGCCACATAAAGGTTTTTGAGCAACAGTGAGAGTGTTGCCTTGTGGATAAAAAGAAAGGCGGTGAGATCATATTTACTCACCATTCAACCCTCTTTATATACGCCCATCGGCCACATCCTATTTGTATAAATCAGGGACAGAAGGGAGCGGCCGGCCGTCTTGAGTGCCATTTTCCACAGTCAATTCAGAGAGGGACCTGACACAAGCATGGGAAAGCAAATAACCCGGATTAGGCTTCTTCAAAGGGCCTGGCTTTGGTGAAAGATGGGAGCAGGAGGAGCGGACAAAGGTGGGAGTTAGCGGTATGTGCACCGTTGATGAAATGGTTTATGAAAGTCAATACCGTGGAAGTGTGGGTTTGTTTGTGTGGGTTTTTTATGAGAGCAAACTGGGGAGAGAAATGCTTAGCGTGAGGGCTGCGTGTCGAGACACCCGTCTTTCAATATCAGGCTTCAGCTCACCTGCAGAGCTAAATCAGGGCTTTTGAGATGGCCACTGCTAGTTTGCACTCATGTGAAACCACTCATCCCATTTTGGAAGAGCAAAAAAAGTTCAAATAAGGATGCCTGCTTTCTATTAAAAACACCTACGTCTCAGAGTGGACAGCCAAAGAGGGTTGATTATCAAGTACTGTCCTGAGGGAATCTGACTGCCGCAGCATAGTGAGGGAAGTAGTTGGGACAAACCATAGCAATTTATGATGTGCAGACAGTTCAGCAGCACACGCCATAGACTACTCTGAACCACAAGTGTACTAATGTGCAGTGAGCTAATTTCACAGTGACAGGGCTGTGTCAATGCTCCTCTGACATGAACTCATGTTACACACAAGTGCAACATACTTCTGTTGACAGTCTGTAGCTCCAACATGACTTCCACTTAAGAAACCCTCTTTCAGCAGCAGGAATGTTTACAGTGAGTACGTTGCTCATTTGGAGCACACATTCAGACACACACTGAGGCGCATGCAGGCACACAGCCCTCGCCTTCATCCGGAGGTCTGGGTGTAACATGATACGTCGTCTTGGAGCATTTCGCACATGCCTTCCCGGACAGTTCCCACACTCCCAGCCGCCTCAGCCTGTCTGACCTTTGCCAAGTACGCCACCCTCCCCGCTCCAGTCCCCTTGAGCTGCCTTCCTCCTACTCCTCATCATCTTCTCCCAGGGCCTGCGGTTTGGACAGCTGTGGCCAAGCTGGCTGCTCGGCTTGTGGAAAACATCCGCCACACATGGAGGGCTGCACTGAGCCTGCCTGGCCTCTGGTGACTGGCTGAGTAACTAGTTGCCTGTTTCACAATCTCATGAAGACAAAATTGAAAACATCTACCTCACGCTGTTTGAGACTCCACCAGCTCACCCACTGAAGTTTTAATCAAGCATAAGTATCTATAAGGGTCCATTTGGTCTCCTTTTAATGCATTTATCAAATTAGTTTTAATTAGTAAGTCACAAGATTCTAAAGCTGTTTATTTATGTATTTGCATGTCCTTTAGTGTACACTACCAGGCAACTGATATGATTTATAGTATAGTTTGGACACTGACATTAATAAACCATTATCTACATCATATCAGTAGTCTGACTTTACTCTGCTATAGATACAAGACCAAAAGTCTTGTTAAAGTGGTTTTTGTACAGTGCAGGACTAATCCCATACAGCATGGCTCTAATTTGAAGCCTCCCCACTGACACAGTGTGGTCCACGAACAGCCTCAGTCTCACCACCTCCTAGGCGGCCCACACATCTGACACTGATTCCAGATCTGGACTCTGGCCACTGAATGAAGCTTGTTTCTGTTTTATGGCTTCACCAGAAACACAAATATGCTAATCACTCTAGACCAAATCAGAGTCTGGAAATGAAGAAACATTTATAGATCTGTTGATAGGCTTACAATAGAGAGAATGACATTGACTGTACATATGCACACAGTCTGCCCCTACCCTGCCTGTCTCTCAATGTATTGCTGGTGACACTGGCTTTGTTGCACATAAACGAGAAGTCTTTCCTTCAGTTTCCTCACCTTCCCCTCTTCACACAGTGTGATGAATAGACAGGATGGCGTAAGATGGAGGATTACACCCCTGGATGGAATTTTGAAGTGAGTAGCTTTACAGTAAAGACAAATATGAAACAAACTAGGCAGTGTTGCCAACACCTTGCATCACATTTCTGCTGTGTTTGAGACAGGATTATGACTGGGAACAAGAGTCTTGGCAGGGCACTGCAGCAACCTGACCTGAGAGACAGAGGATTCCCCTGTTTGTGGTTCGGAGGCACACGCCGAGCGGCAAACAAACATCATCTCGTCCGCTGCAGCTCAGCTCCTTCACATAAGAGAGAGAGCAAATGTAAGTGAGACCATTTGAGGTTTGTCTCTGGAGATTCTTTAGCTTCCGTCTGACATGACTTAATACACAGGCTGTAACTCATGGCTGTTTGTAAAAAAAATCAATCTACAGGACAAACATAAATGTTACAATAATAATCACTTCCTGTATGTATAAAGGTGAAGCCCTTTGCTCCACCACTCATTAGAAATTACCAGGTTTTGTTACTATACGTCAAGTGAGTTTTATTATGTCGTTACATTTTGTTAATTTTAAATTCTGTCACTATTCTATTATTATTCGCCAAATAAGAACGATATATATATATTGTTTTATCAGTTTGAACAATCATATATAAATCCCTACCACTGCTGGCTAAAAGAGAAATTGCACAGCAGTGTTTCATGTGTTTTTACATTTCACTCACACATAAACACATTTTTACTGACCATCCTCCTCCTCCTCCTCCTCCTCCTCCTCCTCCTCCTCACTTCCACCCATCCAATGTGCTCCCAGGAGGTGCTGTAGCCCTAAGACTGTGGTTGAAATTAAAAAAAAAAAAGCCTACTCTGACGGTGGAAAAACTGACACCAAAAAGCACCAGAAAAGAAATGTAGCAGGAAAAAAGTGTTACGTTGAAAATCAAGCCTTTTCTTGTGCTCTGAGCTGCTGGTCCGGGCCCAGTGCATCCCTGGATGCCAGAGTCTTTCATCATTTGGCAGGCTAGCTCTGCAGTTCAGATTTACCTCCTGGCTGCAGGCTAGCAAGGCACAGTTTGGTTTCCATACACAAACAAGAAAGAAAGAGATAGACAGACCAAGCCGAGCAGGGGGAGAGCAAGTCTTTCATAGAAAATACACCTCTGGAGTCATCCACTCTGCACATGGGCCCGCTCTTTTTCGTCTAATACCCTGCACCAGCATCTCTCCTCAATTTCTGATGTGCTGTTCCTGTACAAGTAAAACTCTTGTCATTATATAATATGCAGCAGATAGCTTCCAGTGATGGAGGCGTTGAAAAAGTAGTGGGGGAGATGTACGCTGGCAGTTCACAAAACAGTGACCTTTGATAACTCTGCTTTTTTAGGGGCAGTAAAATCCCACTGGTCTCAACCATAACACACCAAAAACTGACTATCTTTGAAAGTTGTGGTGACTGTAGTTGGTTCCAAAATACTCACTACTCTCTTTTATTTGGCAGGCCTCTTTAGACCCTAGACCTATGCTTCAGGACTATTCAAAGTCATAAAGGGTTGGAAAAGGTATTTTGAAAGAGAAGTGTATTGCTTACAGTGATTACAGTGATTAGAGAATAGTTTGATGGAGACACACGTGTGAAACAGTGCAGTAGAACATGATGAGAGCCTCCTGCCAAGCGAGTAAACTGCACCTATGGCGCTGAACAATCCTTAACCGTCTCTACCGCTGGGAGTGAACACAGGTTCCCACAGGGCTGGATAAAGCACCCCTGCCACAGCCATTCTTCAGTCATGGATATGGCACCATGAACAAGACACTTGGGCATGTCAGGCCAGGCTGAGAGGAAGACTAATGTGTCTCATCATTAGAAGCCATGGCCTGCCCCTGCGGCGACTATGTATGTTGTACTATGGAGGCCCAGCGGGACTTCACTGGCACCCCGCTAAGACTGCTGGGAGCCAAGGCATCTGCTAGAAATGTCTGTATCCCACTCTGACTTAAGGGGCTAAAAAGAAACACATATAGAGAAGCAAACACACAGAGAAATCCATGAGTATATTTACAAAGATGTTCATTTTTAAGCGGACACATAGATGCAGACACAAGCTCAAATGTGTGGCACAAAATGGCTGCAGCTGCCCCGGGGAGTCTGCCCGCTCCGCAGCCCCTGCTGAGTTTGCCCAGTGGGAGCTCCAGCGCTAGCCGCTGGGGGCACAGCGGGGTGTCGCAGACATGTGGTTCTGGAGACTATAAGGCTAGCTCTGGTGTTGACCATGGAGGCCTTGTTCTTCAATCAGACCTCTAAGATGAGGTTTAGTCAGGCCTGGGTATGTATGCTCTTAGACATAGACGATTGTGTCAACTTCTTTGAATCTGCCGTTCCCATGGCCTCAACCTGAAGGGTCTTGAGAAATTATTTCTAGGACTTAATCATTGTTTTCATCGTCAAAGGCCCATGAAAAATATGAACTCTGAAAAGACTAATGTCTGGGAGCTGCACAGATGTGTCGTTTTGAGCATGCACTTTAACCCATTTAATCCCAGTTCTTTTTCTCAGACATATAAACATTAAAATAGTATGCTGTCAATCAATTGTTACTTTTAACTTTTTGATGAAAAAGTAGGTGAACAGCTGATTTTTATGTTTGGCAACAATTGTTACCAGTGGGATTATATATATATGTAGCCAATACTAATATTATTACTAATACTAATACATAACAATAACAATACAACAGTTGCCACACACATGTCTACTCCTCCTGGGGACACACAAAACAAAGTAGAGAAATGACAACTACAGATCTGAACACTAGAGACCTTACAAATGATGTACACCTAAAATCATCCTCCTAGCTTCATGTTCACATACTTAAGCTTTTGTTTGAGACTTAGAGGTCCTCAAACCTTCTGAAAAAACACCAGTACTCAGGTGATGTCTTACTCCAGATATGTAAAACTCACCAGACTTCTTCAAAACATGTCAATGTCTACATATTTTTTGAAAAAAAAAACTCATTACATCTAACAACATCAGTAGAGCCTTAAAAGTGAGGAACCTTTATACAGCAACAATTGTTGGGTTAATTAACCAGACATCAAGAATTGAGCTGAAGCCTTAAAA
>JAVQKC010091470.1:0-21141 GCA_036025475.1 Philypnodon macrostomus
TTATTAATTAATTACTTAATTAATATTCATCGAAGAAGTACCCAAATCGATACAGTTCGGCGTCTTTATGGTATGTACCTGTGTGCAAATGTTGAAACTGATCCGGCAATTCATTTTTGAGCGACGTGATTCCACAATATGGTCGTTTCGCCGATATAATTATGAAGAAATATTCATACTAGCAGGGCCTTTAGTATGGTAGACATTAGAAACTCCAGTACTCAGCTTATAGAAATGTATGATTTTTTTTTATACAACACAACAGAGGTTTATTTTCTTTTATAGATCACAGCGGTATGTAACTTCTTCACTTATGTGCGCTATATTTACCAAGGGCTGGTCAAGCAGCAGGATGGTAAGTTTATGAAGAGATTCAAGTAGACAACATGACCTAAAATAATGAAGTTTCATGTATGTTTTATCATTACTTGAATTATTAGTTCCTGTTTTTGCACTTGTTTACTGGGTTGGGGAGGTTGACTGAAATACCAAGATACCATCATAACCTTATGCTTGTTTTGCAGCAGAGCAGATGTTTTGGGAGGTGATGCAGCTCCGCAGAGAAATGTCGCAGGCAAAGCTTGGTTACTTCAAAGATGAACTGTGACTGGCACAACACTACAAACAGATAGCTCTCCAATCATAGCAGACTCTTACCCGAGCTCCTGCCTCTTTGCAAAAAACTGGGTCTCCTCCTCATTTTTGTTGAATTTCAAAAAGTAATTTAATAAACACCAATGTTGAAAGTACTTGAAATACCTATCTAATATGTGTTAGAATTTCAGACAAAATTTGGTGAAATGTTCTGCATATATAATTTGATGATTTTTATATTGGAAATGTACTGTTGTATACAATACAAGTCCTCACATGGATGATTCAATCAGAATTCAGCTAAGCTTTACACATACAAACCACGTTATTTTCCATTTTTACTTCAACAATTACCTGTACTTATGCACTTGATTTACTATAGTCTTAGGTTAAAAGAGTGCACAACAATCTGTTTAAATTGCCAACAATAAATTTAGTAAAATTAAGTATTATTAAACTATTATTTATTTTGTAATTTATGCTGGGAAAAAGGCAGCATTTCTTTTCATGCAAAGATAATCTGAAAGTCTTTTAAGTCTAATAATATTTATAATGTAGTCAAAATGGGTTCAGGTGGATGACAGTTAAGGAAACGACAAGCTGCTGACTAAGATCAGGTTTTCCCTTGGTTTCTGGGGTTTTTCCTCCAACTATCCGTTTGAGTATATACTGTAGATACTAAGTCGTGTGTCGTGAGTGTTTGGACGACTGCTTTTGTGTAAATACTATGGACATGTCTGCATTCCTACCGGTCTCCCTTTTATTCATGTCACTTCCCTGATTTGGTTTAGTGCCTTTTGTCTTGGACACTGAAATAAAAAACATAACTGAGTTGAGTTGATTCTTAAACTGTACAAATTCCACATTTGTGTACAATCACAAAAGAAATCACAAGTTTGAGTTTTTACTTCATATGTGCCATTATAATAAAATTACATTAAATAATTGGATAAAATGGAACATTTTTGTGAAATGGTGTTAGGAAAACATTTGTAATCCATTACTGCAACATACACAAACATTTGACCAGAATAAAAAACAACATTAACCAAAGTAGACCACCATTTTCCTACTATAGTTAATTTCTCACAATATAAATTGACACTGTAGGGCAGTTGGCAGTTCATATATAATACTGGGAAGCTTATAACAGTTACTATAACATTTTTAGTTTCATAAGGAGAAAGCACATATGGTCACTATGCTTTGACGGTTTTATTTTCCTATTTATTAATATGAACTTATCTGGGCCATGCCCCCCACGCTAACCCGGGCAAGATGATTGCAATGAGAACTGAAGAGAACAGGTTCACTGCGTTGTTGTCTAGGATGGGCTTCCCACAAATGCGTCGTGTGGTGACCGACTCATAACCCACAACTTTACCAATGCTTGAATCAAAACCTAAAAAAAGAAGAGATTCCATCATAAAGAAGCTATGGAGATTAAAAAAATATCTATTTACAAATAAAAAATTATAAGGGATTTTACCAGAATACTGCATGTGTGCTCCAAGGAAAGAATCCAGCATTGAGCCCAGTAGCCCTGCCACACCTCCGTACAGGATGATTGGCCACTGAGGATCTGCTAGGTGAAGGTCATTAACAAACAGAAGCTGTGTGACAAAGTAAGCTCCACCCACTGTCAGTCCACCAAGAAAACTGGCAACTAATCCAACAGGAGTAACTCCACCGTTAGTGCCTGGAAGTGAGATTGTTTAAGTCAATTAAAAAAAGCTAATACACAATTTCATTTATACTTTCAATAATGTTCACTATTACTTGTATTTCTTTTGTTTTGAGCTATACTCAAAATATGGGGCACCTCAGTGGCTCAGCTATATTGGCATAAGATCAAAGAAAAAGCTAAAAATTCTCCAAAACAAGTCTCACAAAATCATTATACACAGACATGGTATTAAGGAAAACCATTTCTAATGAAGGCGATTTTCTACACACATTTTTAGAAAGCCCTTTCCAGTATGTCTCTTCTGTAAAAGCAGCATTTCACACAAAGTCAAAGGCACCCAGTGTTTGCAGTTCAAACCACATTTGTCACGGTCAATGTAAATGGACAGTGTTTAGAAGCTGTGGATCATGTGACGCTCCAAAGTCATGTGACTGTGTTAAAGTGAGTAATCCTGTTTCATTTAGTTTATGACCACATTTAAAAGTCATGTTTAGTACTTTGATTATGCCTAATTTATGTTTATGCATTTACCTTGCAGAAAATGTAATCCCTCAAACCCAACTGTGAAATAAATAGCAATTGACATGCTGCAGCTGTCTGGTTTCTATGCTTATTATCAAAGTGTATATACCGGTAATTACCCAACAGACCAACTACTACAAGGAAATCGACAGACATACTAGATAAAAGGCATAAAATGTGTTTGTGTAGTTTAACTACGCAATGCAATATCAGTCTACTTGGAAACCATCTTACAGTTAGTGCACATTTTAGATAAAGGCATGTTTCACCCCTGCTCAAGCACGCACCAAAGCCACAGTCTATAGGCTCTTTCAGTGAGAATGAGGCTTCATAATCACACATACTTCTGTCCGTACATCCCAACATATGGTTTGTTGGTTTTATAAGAATGCATCATAGATTTTGTGAGGCATGTTTGCTGTAGAGACTTGTGAAATGAATAACACTGAAATAGTTTACTGTTGGACTTATAGCATTACAAAATAATTACCAATAATAATAGCCAATTTTTATGGTGAAGTTTGACTGTACTGCGCCTGCAAAAGAAAATGCTATTTGAAGACTAGCAGCAGCTTCTGTGCCACATACCTGTTGGGACCTCCTCCCAAGTGGTAATGAGTTTGGGATTTGATTTACTGAGGACTGGGCCCACCTCAGAGGCCCAGGTGTCTCCAGTGCTGCACGCCAGGGCACCCAGTAAAGACAGACACATCCAGGAGGCAGAGTACTGTTTTCCAAAGTCTATTGGGATCTCACCGGGACCGACCTTAACCAAAAAAACAATATAAATGCTGCTAATTCTCATTTCATTTCATTGTTTGTCTTAAGATCAGTTAGGTTTACCTCTATCATATAAAGTAGAGCCAGCTCAGCGGGAACTCCGCCATTACAGAAGACCTGAACCCAGTTCCTCTGGCCGCCTAGCATCAATGAACATGTTTGAAATACTGGAGAGTTGTAGAATACATACAAATAAATGTAAACCTTGTTCTCACCTTCTTTATACTCTGCATCTATCTTCTTCTTCTCTGCTCCTCCCCAGCGAGTCAGTTTGGATGATGTTATAAAAAATGTCAGCAGAGACAAGAAGAAACTGTAGTTGGCCATTGTGAGGACAAATCCCACAAGGAGAGCTACAAACAACAACACAGTGTGATTTCATCTGTAGCTTTTTCCCTCAAAGCATCAAGTTTAATGTGAGCCCTACCTCCCAGGGCTCCCGAAAAATCCAGACTCTGCCTCTTTACAGCTCTGATGGTCAATACAAGTGGAATCAAAATTGAGAATAACCATCTCCATGGTGACACAGGTTGTAAAGTACCTGGGAGAAAAAAAAAACTGTAACATGCTTTTTTTCATAAAGTTTAATTTTGAAAAAAGTTTGAACATATAATGTATAATTTGACTGCTGTGCTTGACCCTCTACTAGCCCCCACACTGACCCATAATGTTATTTCACAATAGTTTTTTTATAAAACTTTTCCTGAAAAGCCTGTGGCCAATCACAAATGGGTTTGAAGAGGTTGGGAGTTTTTGGGTGTGCAACCAGGGTTACATACAGCCAATCTGCAGCAGAGCGTGTGCTGTCAGAAAGAGAGCTTTAAATCACAATTGTTTAGCTTAAAAATATACATTTCAACTTGCATATGCACAATGATGTAGAAATACATAATTTATTATTTAATGCCCCAAGGCAACATCATGCAGTTAGACCACTTTTAGAGCAAACAGATAATGATGTGAATGTCTACAAATCTTCAACATTTAAAATTTATAATAATTGAAAATTATATAAAATATGTTTTTTTTTGCCATTGTACCAAACTACTTTTGATCTGTGCAATAACACATCCAGTGTGTGACTAGGTCTTACTGGTGCAGACAAGGGTCCACTGGACCAGAGGGACACACAACACATGCACAGCCATTCATTTATAAGGAAAGAGAAATATGACTCAATAATAAGTTATGAACCTAAAGGAGCATGTTTTTGACAGTTTTAAACCAAATAATGCATTAGGGGTTATATTTACGTATGTATCATTTATCAAGGACATCAAGGCTGGTATAAAATGTATTTAAATATTTTTTTGCATCAAAAATAAAAAAAGTCATGTCATAGATGGAGAGTTAATTAACTGAACCGGGTATGCTTACCATAGAACGTGCTGATGGTGAGGGAGAGGATCCAGAAGAAAAGAGAAAGTGCCAGAGTGGCACACAGGACAATCATATCAGTCATCATCTTGATGTACTCTTTCATCAGTAAGTCCTTGTCTGTGTCCATGCTAAGAGACAGCAGGCTCCTGGACACAGTAACAATGATTGGCAAATGGATTAGAAGCTGTTAAAAGAAGCATACATTTCAAAGTTCACAAGTGACGTGTACCAATACAACTGAATATTTGTCTGCAAATCTGGACAAATTACTTTCAGACACACTTATTAAGAAGACATGCTGGAGCAGAGATATCCCACAGCTCTCTGAATTAATAGCGCCCGTGGGTCAGATTTTGGCACAATCCACTGTTTGTACATTTCTACATATTTGGAGTCACGTAGTAGGCTTTTCTATCTGCTGTGTTTATCGGCTTGGACACTAAAAGACAACTTCGAACTTCGGCCTGTACAAAAAAATAAAGAGCAATGCCTTTTATATGAATCAACGCGTTTCTTTACTGATACTTGAATGTATTAAATACTCACCCATAACCTCTGGAGTCATCGTGAGTTACCACTACAGACAACTATCTTATTAGCTTCTTGATGTCGTTTCGTTTGTATTAATGATGACACATAAATGTTACAGTTTTGTATTCCGAACTATTTTGAAACCAGAAGAACGCGAGCTGTACAGCGGAAAGGCGGATTCATTTATTGACGGACCGACTTCCGCAAACAACCCGCAGCCCATTGAACGTGTGTTTACTGCCAGTTGTCGAGCAAAAAAATTACAAAATAAATAAATAAAATAGAATTATAATTAAGTCAAGTGTAATCATGTGCAGTCATCTGTGAGCCATGTTGTGTACACCTTTGCGTCACTAATATGATCAACTCTAACATTCAATATATTAACAAGCAGTCATTTTATTGATGATTACATTTGACCCATAAATGTGCACAAACTAACTTAACCTCTCATCACGTGACCCCGAGCACAAATGGAGCTCTGTCAACAGTTAACTCTTGAACACAAGTAAAGGCTGCATTTCTTGGTGTAAACATCTCATTATCAGTCCCTATGTCTAACAAAGTGCATGTTCTCCGTATGGGTCCAGACAGATCTGAAATTCTTTACACTGGTTTGTGGGTTCAAATGTGTTCACGGAAACAACTTTTGAATACCTCACATCCTTGGAAATCAGTGACAAAATAACCCCACAGCGGTAAAAGTATCTGAAGCTTTTTGAATTTCTCATTTTCTGCATAAAATCATCATCAAATGTGTCAAAATCACACCATGTCTGCTTTAACTAAAACCACCCACACATTTATAGGGTTTCATATTTTTAATGAGGATAACATGCAAACAACGACAGAAGGGGAGGAATAAGTAACTGAACCATCACATTTAATATCTGGTTGCCCCCCCAATAACTTCAACCAGTACATATAGTCCATGTATGCACAGAGATATTGGACTGTGCCAGTGATTTCTGTAAGCCTTTAGCAGACACTCTAGGGTTGTTTTTGTACCTCTCTGAGTATTGTGCACTGAACTCTTGTCAGGTTTGGTGGACGGCCACTCCTTTGGAGAGAATCAACAGTGCCAAACTCTCTCCATTTGTAGAGAGTCTCTCTAACTGTGGATTGATAAACATCCAGACTTTTAGAGATGGTGTAACCTTTCCCAGCTTTATAGAAATCAATAATTCTTTATAGCAGGTCTTCAGAGAGCTCTTTTGAGCAAGCCAAGGTGCCCATCAGACAATGCTTCTCATCAAGACACAATGCTTACCAGGTGTATGTTTTATAGTGGGCGTGGCAGCTTTAAGCCACTCCTCAGTGATTGGACACACCCCTGACTTAATTTGTTTGGTAAAAATTGGTATTAATAGCTCAGAGACTAGGCAGAAGGTGCAGTTACTTATTCCTCCCCTTCTGTCATTGTTTGCATGTTATCCTCATTAAAAATATGAAACCCTATAAATGTTTGGGTGGTTTTAGTTAAAGCAGACACTGTTTTTTTCATTTGTGTCATTTTGACAAAGATCAGATCAGCTTTGATAAAAATGTGAGAAAGGGCTTCAGATACTTTTTTCATGCCACTGTAAAATATAATTCCTGGTTGGTTTTATATTTAGCACTGTGCTAAAATGTGTTAAATGATGATTTTTCCAATTTGTTTCACTTTTATTTTTTTATTGTATAATAATGAGGCGATCAAATGACTGTGTCCGTGGGGCATACAAACTATATTTCATGAAAGCATAAACTGGTTTCTAGAATTTAAAATCTGAGAAGAATCAAATAACTGAATTTACCTAATTACCACAATAATCAACACTATCTGTTTAATGCTCCCAACACATAGCTCAAATAGACCAGTAAATTAGGGTAAAAATATATTACGTTTAAACTCTGCCATTTTGTGAAGAATAGAAAGATTAATATTTTGATAGTCATTTTAACTAAACTATAGATATATAAACTAGATATTCAATTGAAACAAGTGTTCAGATTTAATGGAAATACAACTTACATCATAAATGCCGGTCTATGATAAAGAATGATGTTATAACTAAAGCCTAATAAACAAAGTGCTTACCTTGCAGAAGTGGAAAATATAAAGGGATGAAGAAACTCTTGTCTGCTTCCCTTGATATAGTTTTTGAAGACACAAGGTCCACCCTCTGTGGAGAGTGCTCAGAGGTAATTGGCACATTATATGGTCCATGAGGGGGAACAAGAGGGAACGTTTTTCCGTTGTCAAGTGAGCCGCACCTACATTTTGAGTGCGCTTTTATAAACTTCTTTATGGTAACAGCCGAAAGAGAAGAGCGGACATGAGCGAGAGTGAAATTTAGGGTCAGAGAATGAGCTTCTACTGTTTTTTTCAAAATATCTTCACATTAGGCAGAGTAAAGAATGTCTACTGTTTATGAGAAAATAAAAAGTTAATAAATACGAAAATAAAGAAATTAATCAAATAAATAATTAACACTACACTACAATACCTTCAAAAACGGACACAAGGACACCTGAAGATATACAATAAGTACACCCAGTACTAATGTAACCATGCTATAATATACTTTTCTCCTGTAGTTGGAAAACACTCGGTCTGCCACTCCAGTGGTACTGTCCCCAACCTCCATGCTATGTTGCAGAGGCTGCTGGCCAAGACAGCCCTACGACATCCAGAGACTTGAGGTACTCAGATCAGATCTCATCCAACCCAGGTGCCCTGCCACTGATGAGCTTGCAAACCACCTCAGTGACTCTGGCTTGGGTGATGGAAAGGTCCACCTCAGAGTCCCACATGACGGTGGGATTGAGGAGATCCTTGAAGTATTCCTTCCACCGCCCGATAATGTCCCCAGCTGAGGTCAACAGCTCCCCACAAACAGTGGTGGCAGAGTTCTCCCCAAGGTGGGAGTTGAAGATCTTCCTGACAGAGGGCTCAGACAGATGTTCCCAAAAGACCCTAACAATATATTTGGGCCTGCCAGGTCTGTCAAGCTTCCCCTTCTGCCAGCAGATCCAACTCACCACCAGGTGCTGATCAGTTGACAGCTCAGCCCCTCTCTACACCTAAGTATCCAAGACATATACGGACGGAGAGATTGGACGAAAAATAACAACAAAGTCAATCATCAACCTCCAGCTGAGGGTGTCCTGGTGCTTCAAACATGGAGTTTGTTATGAACCATCTGTGACTAGCACTGAAGTCCAATAACACCACTCAGGTTCAGATCGGGGAGACCCCACTCTAGGTTTCACTGTCATTGCCCACGTGAGCGTTGAAGTCCCCCAGTATATCAATGGAGTCCCCAGTCGGGGCACTATCCAGTACCAGGGACTCCAAGAAGGCCGAATACTCTGCACTGCTGTTTGGCCCATAGGCACAAACAACAGTGAGAGCCCTCCCACTGACCCGGAGGCACAGAGAGGCGACCCTCTCCATTCAGTAAGGTAAACTCCAACACATGGCAACTGGGGAGCTATAAGCAAGCCCACACCAGCCCTCTCACCATGGGCAACTCCAGAGTTGTGGGTTCCAACAATATCTATAATATCTATAATATATATAATATAGCCCGTATCTCTCAACCTCCTGCACAAGGTCAGGCTCCTTTCCCCCCAGCGAGGTGACTTTCCACGTCTCAGTGTTTGACTCCCGACCGATCCTCAAAGCATTAGCCCCCTACGGTGACTCCACAGGAGGTCAGGCCCACATCGACTTATTGGGCTGAGGGTGGGGCTCCAGGGTGGCGTCATACCGGGCGATGTCACAGCCCTTGTTATTAAACTCATCATAGTGGGAAGTACTGGGTATACTTAGTATCCTAGTGTCCTTTTTAAAAAATATTTTTCTATCTTGAAAACAGCACTCATTGCCATTTGTGTACTTTGAAGTACAATTACTAAAAAAGTACACAGTAAAAGTATTTCATACTTTGGTTACTGGAAGTAGTGGGTGTACTTATTGTATATCTTCAGGTCTCCTTGTGTCCTTTTTTGAAAGTATCTAGTGTGTTAATATATCTTATTTTGATTTTAAGATAATTAAAATTACATAAAGATGATTAACATGCACACACATTTTTATTTATTGTTTAGATAAAAAAATAAATAAATGATCATTTAAACCGACAAATTCAATTCAATTATATTTAAAACATGTTTCCTTAAAGATAACTTTTCGATGATGAAAGAACGCCACCCGCAGACATTGCACACACTGCATACTCCCAAAGTCAACAGTGCAATAAGAGACTGTCTCAAAGCAAAAAAAAATCTAATTTGGTTTATCTTTGGTAAAAGCCTGTTAGCCAGAATTACTTAGAAATGATGCTACAGAAACATTAATATAAATAGATATTGTAGATTTTATTAACATTTTGATTTTATTCCCAGTTTTACCTGCATTCATTATTCACTATTCGTGACTTTTTCCTGTGACAAATTGTTATTGCGTCTTCTTTCGTAGTAAATAATAATGTTCCTCACGACTTTCCGTAGTATTTACATCCAGTATGGAGCGATAGGTTAGCTAGTTAGCATACATTTTTACAAAATCTTAAACGCGCCTTTTTTTCTCGTATTTTCAAATGTGTGCCTAGTTAAACTAAAGTGCATATGATGTGTGCTTTTCGGTTAAACATTACTGATTCAACTGTATTATATTAGTGGTAATAACTGAGGAGGCTAACTGTCCTAGCTGTTTTCACTGTGAATCATGAGTGAAGCAGAGGAACAGCGGCCTGTACCCCGGGAGAGGGCCATCCTCGAAAGTTTTTTTACCCAGCTGGGCATGTTTTCCTTTGACCGGGCCAAGGACTATGTAGAGAGGGAGAAAGACGGCAGCAGGAGTGCAGGAGCAATGTGGGGCGCTTTGCTCGCCGCATTGGCTCATCTGGCCGCCGCAGAGAAGGCCTACCACAACTTGACTTTTTTAGGACAAAAAATGGGTATTGTTATTCATATATTTTGATTGAATCCGCCAAATTAAAGTTTCTATTTACATAATATTTTAGATTATCTGACTCTGGAGGACTCTGATGCTGGAGGTGGAGCTAAGGCTAATAAATCATTAGCGTAGATAGCGTACATAACTTGTGAGAAATCTATAACAGCTGACTTGTTACAAACTTTTGTCTGCAGGTGGACAGTCGTTTTTCAGTCGCAAAGACTCCATTAGAACCATCTACACCGCTTTGCATAATGAGTTGCGTAAAGTAGTCACTATGGGTCGCCACAATCAGCCAAGCTCCACTTCATACCTGGAGGACCTACTGTCTCATCTTTCAGAACAGCTGTGCCACTTCACACAGGCTCGCATGGAGATGGCTGACATGTATGAGAAGATGCACTCATTGGCCAGTCAGAAGAACATCAACTCAGAGGAACTGTTTACAACACTGGAGACTGTCCTGCACAAATACAGCTCTAAGTGTGTATCTGTTTTACTCCTGTTTACAGTTTTGTTTGTCCACACAATGAAGCCCACAATATCAGTTTTAGCGTTAACGGTAAAGATCTCTGACCTGCTAATCAAAAACGAGATTGGATTAGGCTATTCTAACCTGACAATAATCAGTCTATTATTTTGTTGGTTTTGCTTAATTATTAACCAGTCTGCATTATGCTTTCACAGATTTCACCACCCCATTGTTGGTTGCCTGGAGGAGGGGTTTCAGACTGAATTAGATGTGGTAACCCAGTTACTCCGTTGCCAGGCCCAGGTGTCAGAGTGGCACTTCTTGCCAGCTCTCCTGGGCTTGCATGGTGCCCATTCAAAACTTACAACCTGGGGTCAGCTTTTCCAGAAACAGAAAGAAACCCGTAAGAATCTTTTTGGAGGACAGTCTCAGAAGGCCATACAGCCTCCACATCTGTACATGTGGCTCCAGCGCTTCCATGCTGCCCTTCTTGCCAAGTTCAGCTTTTATTTTCATGAAGCCCTAAGTCGGCAAACCACCCCAGCTGACATGAGAGCTCTAACTGCCCGCGCTACACCAGACTATCATGGCAAAATCTCCTCCTTCATCCGAAAACATGACGCTAGCAATGTGTCCCTGGTATTTGACAATCGTGGTTTAGAGAGCTTCCAGGGTCATGGCTACCATCACCCACAGTCATACAGAGAAGCACCCAAAGGTGTTGAGCAGTTTCCTGCTGTGGTGTCACTGCCGTCAGGTGAGCGCCCACTCACACACTGGCCTAATGTCATCATGATGATGGGAGACCGAGCCGCAGAGCTCAACACTCTGGACAAAGTAGTGCACTTCTATGATGAAAAAGTTCAAAGCACCTATTACCTGACAAGGCCTGAGCCTCACTTCACTCTGGTGGTGATCTTTGATGGCAGAAAGTCAGAAAAGGATTTGCACATCACCTCGTTCTTGCAAGAGATCTCAGGTTCTCTTAGGAACTCCAAACCCTTTAGTACCCTCAAACCTGGGTCAAAAGGCTGAGCTGGTAGTAATCAAGACTCCAGTGGATATATAAGAAGATTTGCCAAAAAAAACTGTCTAACCCGTAACTGTATATTTTGACATGCCATTAATGCTGCTTTTAATACTTTGCCAAAAATATGTCTCTGACCAAAAATGTAGCAGTTTACATTTCTGCTGTTGAAATAATACATTTTAATGTGATTTTTGTTTTTGTTTAACTAAAAAGTAATTTTTAGTTTTTGTTTTAATACAGTCCTAAGAATGAGACTGATCATAAACATTGCTAATTTGACTATGTGCTGCATACTATAATTCCTGCAAATTACAAAGACAACTAAGACGAAAGATAATTATTTATACATCTGGGTTGGTAAAACGAAACATGTAGGCCTTTTCCATTTTCAAGTCTGCTGTTTAACAGAAGCTTTAACTAATTATCTCATTTACATCATTAGTAGTGACAAAGAAACAATGAACATTTTATACAATAAAATGCAAAATGTTTTGTTTTTTTAGTGACTCTTGGGTTAGTCTTTTATGTACAGAACAATGTGTTCACATAAAAAATAACAGCTGAAAAGGGTGAACACAACATTTAAAAATGAGAACATGAAAGCAACATAAAGCATTCATTTTACTTACCAGTTTTGTCTGTTAAGTCTTGGATAAAATAAACATACATATGCACACATATTCTGTCTGATGAAGACTTGGATGCTAAATTTATTTATGTTTATTTATAATATAAATACAACACAATGATACAATCCATTTGGCTATATGAGCTTATGCATAGGAAGCTCAGTTGTCAAATACAGCAACATTAACAGACAAAAAAAACATTTTATTATCAAACACATTCAAAGAAACTTCCCTTAAAGTTAAAATGCACCAACATGTTATGATGCTACATGCCAAGTACACAATCCTATACATCAAAGTGCAATGTCACAATAGGTTAATGCTTGAATTTATAATTCAGAAATCTACTAAACTTTTTTTTAAATTTTGGAGTGCTGCTGCTCTTTCTTCAGGACATGCGTGAGTGGATTCACAACTCCCTCAAAAATGACAAGGATTTTAAAAAAGGCACTGTCACATATACACCAACTTACAACCACTTACATTCACATCCTATCAGGTCCGCAGGTTACAAGTTGTTGTATTGGCACACGCACATTACCAGCCCAGTATGTGACCACATTCACTGTGCTGTTTTTTGGGGGACATTTATACATAAAACCCCACCCTGTTAGCTTACTGTGAATTTAAGGTAAAGTAGTGAATTTAGTGTAACAAACAGGTAAACCTCTTTCACACACACACAATCTATGCACACAAAGAAAGTGGCATGCTTTTTGCTTTGCGCCATTTTACTGTCTTGCACTTGTGTGTTCTGGCACTCAAGGCAGGCATGAATTAACTATCCTCTATTCTATCTTCTATTCTAGTACCTTGCACTTACAAGGTAGCAGAACATGGACAGGCAAGCACATTATAGGCTACAAGCTCACTCATACTCAATCATACACACTGTTTTGCGCAAAAATACACATTAAAACATACACCCACACCGTCCAGAGTAAGGTCCTGTCCAAGCTCCTCATACACTTTAAAACATCACACCCTGTCTGAAGCTCTGGTTACCGCCGCCAAGGAGCTAATGGTTTTGGTAGCGTTTGTCCATACGTCTGTCTTTTAGCAACTTTACTCAAAAACTACTGAACAGATTTGGATGAAACTTTCAGGGAAGGTCTGGAATGACACAAGGACCAGTTGATTAACATTTTGGGAGTGATCCATATCACTGTATAGCTCTAGAATATTTTTGTAAAGAATGGCATCTGTTAGCAAATTTACTCAAAAAATACTGCACCAATTTGGATTGCATTTTTAAGGAAGATCAGAAATTACACAAAGACCAGTTGATTAAATTTTGGGAGTGATCCATGGAAATGAGCTGCCTTGGCGGAGGTTTGCACTCCGATTGCTTTCTAGTTTGGGCATGGGATAGGATAACCCTTAAACACATGAAGGCTGTCATAAGGTTTAGTGAGTTGTCTCAACAACACACTGAACATTCAGTAAATGTCTGAACAGTCATTAATACTGGAAACATTCATTAAATAGCTGAACATTGGTTAAAGAATGTGTCTTGTGTCACTGACAACCTCGAGGCATTTTATGGTTTGAGGTGACAGTGAGCTTAGCAGCTGAACAAAGTAAAAAAACATAAAAAATAAAATCAAGTCACAAAGACGTATCATTTTTGTTATGTCTTTTGTGGCTTTAACCAAAGTCACTTAAAAGATATGCAGCATTCAACCTAAAATGCTAGCCAGTCTCATTAGATTTTTCTTTTTTTTACACAGCAGGCTCTTGAGCTAGCTAAAGTCTATCTTCATAACAGCACAGCCCACATTTACATCACTGAAACTACATTTTACTGGATACACTCTCCATTGCTCTTTATTTTCTCATTTACATGATAGGATGCTTAGTCTACACTTGTCCCTGTATCTCTTTACCAGCAGTTCTTTTAGCTAACCTTTGATAAATGCTTCAATACATGGGGAAAGTAAACTCCTACACACCAAGTACACACCAACCTGACAATACAGAAATATCATGGCATATCATAGGTCATGTCATATATTATATTTTATTACTACAGTAAAACCTTGTAGTCCTTCCTTTTTATACCCTCATAATGTTGATTATAAACATTTCGCGGTACCCTGATCTCCTCTTCTGGCCCTGTTTTGGCCTGATTTGGCCTATTTTATGGCTCACATGGTGCAGGACTTGTCGAGTGGTGGGGGCAGAGGTGGAGTACTGCTTTTGGGTGGCACCACAGGTTTAGGCCTTACAGCAGGAGGCCGCAGAGGTGCCCCTATACGGGCAGCTGCCACAGGCTTAAAAGTGCCCAGGGCATCAGGGGAGGGGTTGGTTGGTCTGGGAGGTCCAGGTGGAGGCCCAGGGAGTGGACTTATGGGACTCATTGGGCTGAGTGGGCTGGGGGTCCCAGGAGTACCAGGGGTGCCAGGTGTCCCGGGGGTCCCGGGAGTGCTGGGGGTGCTGTGTGGGCTTGGAGACTCTGACGAACAGGTTGTGACTGGTCCATTCTTCACCTGCTCCAGGGTGTCTAGGACCACATCAGGAGCAGGTCGGCAGCCCTGGCGTTCCAGCTGTCTCAACTCTCCCAGAGCTACAGTCACCGTCTCCTCAATGTCCTGTGCAAGAAGAAAGTTTAGCAGTTTGGCAGTTTAGTTTGCCTTTCTCACACAGAAGTGCAAAAAAGTGTACAAATCTTGGCTTGTTATGAGGGAAGAGAACATATTGTATATCATGATACCTGTGCCAAGGTGTCATGGTCTAGTGTTCTGGTGCGATGAGACTCAGTAAAGCCATGTTGTCCACTGCTAGAGCGTCTGATTGGTGTATCTTCAGGCCTCCTCAGTGAGTCGTGTCGGCTTACTGTCATGGTGACTGCAGCAGCTGAACGCCGCCGCCGCTCCGGGCTGTCGAGGGGTGGAGTCAGAACTTGTCCTCTCCCTAGGAGCAGTTCTCTCGGACTAAAGTGTCCTGTGACTGGTGGAGAGCTGCGCTCCATCACCCCTCCATTGCCATGGTGATAGTTGTCATTGGAACGGCCAAGGGGACGACGGAACAAGCCTTCAGTGCGCTTCCTCCGATGGCTGTCAAAAGTACATTAGCTTAGTTTAAGAGATCACTAGCTACTGGTTAAAAAAAAATGTCAAATGTGTGTAGTAAATGGTTAAGCTATTGACTTCAGAAAGTGATTAGCCACAATTATATAAATAGCTTTGTGTATCACTCTGTTGCATTACTTGCATGCTGTGTGTGAAAAGTGTTGACTGCTGAATGACAGTGAATCACATGAGAGAAAGCTGCAAACGCACTGAAGAAATTCACAGGTAATTTTAAAGGTGAGAGAGCAAGGAGAAAAATGTGTTCAATATTCACTGCAGCTAAAAATACAGTGCGTCTTTTTGTGATAATGGAAAATGTCTTACATTACAGACCTGTTATAGGTCTCAGGAGGCCTGATGTCAGTGGGTGAGCTCAGTTCACTTCTGGATCTCTTGTCATCGGTGCTGCTACTCCCACCGTCACTGTCTGCTTTCTGACTAAGTGTATCTGACATGGAGTCTCCCCTTAAGACACAGTAGCACAGACCAATAAGTTCTGAAAACATAGTGCTGCACACCAATCAGCAATTAACAGATCAATGACCAGCAGTTAGTCTCTCAGCCCATTAATCAACAAGGTGTGCTGCGGCAAGTCCACATGAAGCTTCAGCATACAGTAAAGCTGCCTTTTCATACACTGAGTATCTTATATAGTTACAAATATTTGCATAAACTTCTTTGCATCTTGGATTTATTTTGACTGATGGGACTAAGCCAGTACGATAAACATAACCTGTGTTTCTGTAAATGTTCATATACAACAGCACTCTTTTTTACAACCTTCCTAAAAGTGCTCCTAAATAGTAGCATTGTCATATTGATGGTTCAGGTTCAAATCCTGGCTCAGACAATTTTTTTTAGATTTATCTGACCTTTATTCAACCAAAAAATTCCCCTGAGATTAGCAATCTCTTTTACAGGAGAGTCCTGGTCCAATGGGGAACCTATTATTATATCAGCGAAACAAGAGTTTCCGTGTCCGCATCCGCAAATCCTAACACAATAACTCAAAAACAAATTGCCGGATCACTTTCAAATTTTATACAGTTACATATCATGAAGACACCAAACTGGATTGATTTTGGTACTTTTGTACTCAATATTAATTAAGTAATTAATTAATTAACTCGTGAAGTTTTTCCCTGATCCTTTTCAACTTTTGTTGTACAATGAATAATAATTGATTAATTAACCAATTATTGTCCAGGAGCACTTTAATTAAACCATTCATTCCGATGAACATAAACAAAATCTCATGAATTGTGGCACAGTGATCTGAGCTAGTGTATATTTAATGTACATAGGCAAATTACAGACCTCTATAGCGCCCCCATGTTTATGACCCCTATGGGACTCTGGACACACTTACTTTGGCAATATCGTGCCCAACATAAAATATTATTTTGGGTCTACCCTACAACAAACAGGGAGACGGCCATATAAACCTGAAACATCTAATTGCTCCCTGGCCCTTTGTACAGAGTTGTTCACTCACCTGTCTTTGACCATAATGTATTGATGTGGCACCAGGCCATGGTTGCCGTTGTGGCGTCCCTCCCACCAGTCATGTGATGCCCGCTGGAAGAGCTGAAGCGACGCTCCCTTCTTGAACGAGAGCTCCCGCCCCGAGCGACCCACATAGTCAAACCTCGCCACCGCCTCCACACTCTCACCCTCTGAGAAAAAATGCTGTCAATAACAACCACCAGCCAGACATAAAAATGAAACTAAACTTGAATTTGTCAATTAGTGCCACGAGCGATTTAAAACTGAGCATACAATTAAAGCATGTATCATTATTGATTCAGAGATAAAAGGGAGGGTTCAGGAGATGGGGGTCTCCATGGCGGCTGTTGCTGTGGTAACCGCTCTTCAGCAGCACACAGACGAAGGGTGTGTGTGTGTGTGTGTGGGAGGAGCCTGCTGTGTGCCCATCTAAAGGTCAGGGGTTGCACTCACCCTCGTCGCTGGTTTGGGTCTCGGTGCCAGCGTCAGGCTCGGTCTCCTCCAGAGCTCCCGGCTCACTGAATGGGCTCTCGCTATGGAAACGAGAGCATGTATTTAGTCTCACTGTTAAAAGACAGTACACTGTCCGTTCAACATGGAAACAAAGGGAGGAGGTGTGCATGGATATAGCTATGGATGTGATGGATCACACACACACATATATATATGGTATCTACACAGTAAAGAAAAAATATATATATTTAAACGTAATGTATTTTCACATTTTAAGGTATCTTGTGATAGTAGAAAACATTTTTTGTTGAGACAACTCACTAAACCTTATGACAGCCTTTGTTTGTTATTGGTATTTTAATATCCCATATCAAGCAAGGAGAGACATTTGAGATTTGAACCTACAACACTAGAGAGAGCTGTATTTGCTCTGCATATGTGCTGCAGTCCTCTCAAATGCAAGTGATATATTTATTTCAAAATTAACATGTTTTTCCAATACTTCTGTCACTCAAAATGGTGAAATTTCACTAGATTCTTACCAGTACTGATCTCCAGTCATACACTTCTCATAGACTGGACCCGGCAGCTCCTTGGTGTCGGGGAATATGTTATCATGGTGTAGGATGACCGTTTTGATGACCTCATTCACATGCGCCTGACAGGCCACCTGGTCTAGTGCATCTGGCGTGGGCAAGAGAGTGGGTCCAAACACTATGGCCAGATTTCCTGCATCCATCATGTTCTCGTCGCTGTACTGGGAGAGGCTGTGGAAAGTATAAAGTTGTTTTTTTTTTAAAAAAAAAGCAAAGTCAATGTATTTATAAGGGACATTTAAAACAACTCAAACTGACCAAAGTGCTGTATAGACAAATTGGACAGAAAACATAAAAGCATACAAGCATTCAATAAATATATGCACAGTATAATCTCACTGACAATTTCTAACCAAAATTGCCAGTATTGAAACAATTAGCTTTGTTTAAATGATACAAATGCATTTTGTATCAAAGTTAATAAATGTGGCGATGTATTGAGCTGGTACATCACAACCACAAATCACACTTGGTTTTCCCTCCTGTTCACACCTTCTGCCTCTCCATCCTGCTCATCCTGATCATTCTATATTTGTTTGAGAGGCTGCAGAGATGAAATGCACCATTTTATTATGTCTTTGTGTTTTAAGAGCATACTCTCCCAACAGACTGTCAAGAGCTTTTTATCACCTCTCCCACTGATCCTAGTTTTACAAATACAGCAAATACATTGGCCATTGTTGATAACTGTGAAGAGCTCTCAGGGATCATACTCACTGGTTGAGGAAGGCAAAGAGGTACCGCATCACCACTAACGTTGGCCTTGGGACGCCCAGCAGGATTTTACGGATGCACTGAGCTCTTTCATATAGGTTCTCCATCCCTGGGTGAGGAAACATCAACATCAAGATTAGCAAGTAGCATTAGCATCATTACACTTGTATTATGATAAGGGCGGGGCAGTTTAATTCTGATTTTGCCCATTGTTTTTTCACATATGATATGAACTTTGCACATAGTACTAACAGATTTATAGATTTTCTGTAATGCATTAGCCCCCTGAAACACAGGTATGTCCAAAAACTAAGCCTGTTTGAATATTTGATTGCAGTTTGATCCCATTATCTGAATCTAAATAAAACCTTTACTACCGAACACAATACAAGAGGAAATAAAAGTTTGAAATATACTGTGCTAAAACAATTAGTCATTAGCCCCTAGCCCTAATCTAGTCTAAAATCATCTTCAATACGGTAGGCTATGTCACAAATGCCTGTATTTGACCTAAAAGCACAGAAGTCTAAGTGTAAAGAATTCTGGCAACACACGTCTTTGTTAAATGACGACGGTTCCTTCCCTCTATTTATTAACTCATTACACCATGTCTATAAAACAAGTCCTTCCAAAAATACCAGCTGTCGCTAATCAGCTCTTCATTTTTGTTTTGGAGAAGATACATTTCAGAAAAACAATACATCAAGCTAAAATAGAAACTAAAACAAAGACCGTAGAGAGCCAGTGACTATTTTATGCAATATAAAGACAGTGTTGTTTAAAGCTGCACAGAGAGTCCACATCCAAGGGTCAGGACAAGCAATAAGGTCACTGTCAGCAGTTTCCATATTTATCAGCTATAAAAAATACTCGTGGACTATATACATGGAGTAAGGAGTGCTGAATTTGCAAGATACCAATTCACAATGTCACTACATGCTGCTATAACCGCCAAAACACACATGAACTAGAAAACATGCAGAGAGTGCAGACCTCCGCCAAGGTAGCTAATAGAACCTTCTGTGGGACTGGACACCCCACCAGAAAAAAACTGACTTATCTTTCTTTGTTTCTGTTAATGACAACAATTCAAAATCATTCAAATCATCTTAACACAATGAGAGGTTATCATTAACAACAGTAATAACCTAATAAAACAATGTCATCTGGCAAGAAGCTGAAACGGTAGGGAAAGCTTAATTAGCTGTTTGGCAACAATAGGGTTAAATGTCCTATGTTGTGGATTTCGTTTTTGGCCTGTAATTCACTCAAAGAGTTAATTTAAACAACATTAAGCCTGAGTTAATAATAAGCACATCTGTAATGGGATGTACTGGTTAGTATTGACACTAACAGTTTGGCCTATAATTCATCAACACACAGTTCTGACTGACTTATGTGCTGGTGTTTCTAAAGCATTATCTTTAGCATTGGTGTGGTTATTAAAATGTATTTTTTTTTTGCATTAGACTGACAACATGACAGACTGTCTTCCTCTGCTGTGACTTTACCACAGGGCCAGAGGGGAAGTGTTGGATTTCACAACACAGGTGGGATGGGGTAGAGAGGCATGTTTCCTGAACAAGCCCTGTCCCATTCAGTGAATGAGAAATTAGTTTGAAAAATCCTGGATCCAGACGGTGATCTGGATTATTCCCAAAACCTTTTTCTTCCTGACCTTCCCTGAAAGTTTCATCCAAATCGGGTCAGTCGTTTTAGAGTTAAGTCTCTTACAGATGGATGGACGGACGGACGGACCGACGCTACCGAAAACATTGCTTCCTCGGTGGAGGTAATTACACTATAGAACTAGGCCTGAGCTTTTCGTCGTCAGCGAAACGCTGCCATACGTAAGGTTTTTATTTTTAATTAACAAGCAATTAACCATGACAAACACGGGAAGGGTCTATTTGACTTTTTTGATTTGTCTGGATGTTTGTGAAGAATGTTTTTGCCAAATTTGGTAAAATTCCCTAAAATGACATTGTTTTGTTTCGTTTTAGGGGGCACTATAGAGGAAACTGCCATCATATTAGTCAGATGTGTTCAGGGCCGGGGGGTCATTAGGTATTTCAGGTTTGAGCCTAATCGGGGAAAGTATGTGCAAGTTAAAGGCTGTCAAATATACCTGACCTCCCAATTTCAATCCAAAATGGCCGACTTCCTGTTTGTTGTAGGGCGGGGTCATAATAATATTTTATGTTGGGTACACTGTAGAGCATCACTGTACC
>JAVQKC010091561.1:0-19962 GCA_036025475.1 Philypnodon macrostomus
TTTTACCATGTACTATTATTGCATGTTATTAGTACTTCATGAGTATCTTAGCGAGTCTAACGGTTCTTCCGATCCAAAGCATTTCATTGCATTTTCTGACCCTGTGTTGAATGTGCATAAGACAAATAAACTGAAACCTGAAACCTATTTACCTGCAGCTTACAGTGGGGATCAAACAGGCAGACAGCCTCAAAGCTATGGACCTGGGGGGCAGCTCCGACCCTTACGTCAAAGTTTACATCTGTCCCGACAAAAGCAAGACCTGTGAGACTAAAGTGTTCCGGAACACACTCAAACCAGTCTTCAATGAGCAGTTCACCTTCCAGGTATGACTGTTGGTCAGTCACAAGAGCTTTTGTGAAGTTTATTACTTTTTTATCCCAAGCCTGCACAATATTTTTTCAATAACCCTTGTTGAATATTGCAATACTTATTTTGATGCAAGTTAAACTGAGTAGAAAATGTTCCTTTATTTACTGGGTAAAATTGCTTCAAAATTCCAAAAAACTTAATACTAAGGTCTAAAACAAGGCCAGTAAGTAAACAGAATTATGACAAATATTTTACATATATTTGATATATCTATTAAGTCACAAAACATTTTTATTCAAGACTCTAATTTACTGAGTACAATAAAAAGTAAAAAAAAAAAAACAGTTAAACGAGTTCAAAACAGTTTTACTGAGTCAAAAGTGTAGACAGTAAAGAACATGGCTATCGTTCTACAACTTTAACATTTACTTATTATCAATTATCAAATGTTTGTAACAAAAGTAACATGGACAATTGCTTTTGTTTTCCTGCAGATAACAAAGGCCTCCCTCATGAAGTCCACTGTGGTGATGCAGGTCTATGACTTCAACAGATTCTCTAAACACAACATCATTGGAGAGATCAGACTACAGCTGGAAAACTTTGACTGGAACCACGTCATTGAGGAGTGGCAGGACCTCGCCGAGCCGGCGAAGTTTGAGGTCAGTTCACAATCCTACTTATATTTGGGCTTTTATTTAGGAGTTGGTCTAATTCATATGTCACAGGAGGAAAATCTGGGTGAGATCTGCTTCTCTCTGAGATATGTCCCTACAGCAAATAAATTGACTGTGGTGATCCTTGAAGCTAAAAATCTGAAGCCCATGGACATCGGAGGAAGCTCAGGTCAGAATTTATCTAAGCATATATGGTATAGGTGGATATTGTTGTAGTGAAGTGGATTCAAATACAGTTTTTAGTCTCTTGACTATTTGGTCAGTGAGGTCTTGGTCGAGTAAAGTTTTCTTGATTTGATAAATTGCGTTCACTCATCAGTGATCAGTAAACTGGTCCAATAATGTAATGTATTACTTGATACAGCAGTACTTTTCAGGTCGACTTAAGATGAACAAATATGTTATTGTCAACTTTTTTTAACATGTTTTGTTTCCAAATCAATTTTCCGTCACTTGTTCGTGTTATATTCTGACAAGCTCCTTCATTTCGCAGTACTGCCTTAGTTGATGAATCGTTTTGCTGGGAATGATACAAAGATTATAGTCACTGAAAAGGGGCATAGAGGATGGGATGTAGTTTATCGTGTGCTCAAGAGATCTCCTGAAGTTGAGGTCTACAGTGACATCTAGTGGACCACGTAGAGTGTGACCGGCTTATTTTAACTGATAGATAAATGTATTAATATTGCAATCTGTCAAAGAAATAGCTTTAAAATACTCCTTATGCATAATTCCTATGGGGTTTGAGGCCATGTAGTCATTAGTTACTTGAATGCATCATTATTCAGTAACAGTCATCAACAGAAAACAGATTTGTGTTGTTCGTAGATCCTTTTGTGAAAGTGCAGTTAACTCTGGATAAGAAGAAATGGAAGAAACGAAAGACGTCTATTAAAAAGAAGACACTGATGCCTTATTATAATGAGTCCTTCACTTTTGACGTGACCTTCGAACAAATCAAGGTAACACTCTCTTTACCTTCAAATGATCATGCTTTGCCTCTTTTAAATTTGATACTGTAATTCTTCTTCCACAGCGAGTAAACTTGGTGATCTCGGTGTGGGACTATGACACAGTGAGTCGTAATGATGCGATGGGGAAGATCTATTTGGGCTGTGACGCCTCGGGGAACCAGCTGAGGCACTGGGCAGACATGCTGTCCAACCCACGGCGCCCGGTCGCTCAGTGGCACAGTCTGCTATCGGCCGAGCAGGTCAACTCTACACTCAACCTGAAGAGGAAGCTCCCCATTCCACCCAAACTGCCTTTTTGAGCATCAAAGCCACGCCCCCGCAAAGTTTGTTTGGACAGATGACAGACAGTCAACAGTTGATAACCATGGTTTTAGAGAGAAGACGTTAAGACCCGACTCCAAGCATAGAACGTTGGCCAATGAAAATTTGCGAATCTGGGTTAGGAAAAACAATGCCGAGAGACAGCACTGGACACTGATATAAGCATTGCAAATGACTTTTCTAGAGGATTTAGATATGTCAATGGCAAGATTATGGCATTGATTAGTATCAATTTTATTTAAACAATTATAATTTCTGAATCTTCACAGTATATAAGCACTTTAAAATACAATGAACAACTGTACGTTTTGATCATTTCACAGTCAGTGTAATCATATTAAATGTGTTCTTAATTTAGAAATGGTGAGTTTTTATTTAAAGAGAAATGATGCCACATCTAAGGAGAACAGTATGGGGTTTTCAAAGAGGAGTTGACGCAGCAGCAGAAGCAGACTGAGCAGGATGTTGTCTTAATTTCAATGCAATAATGAAAAGTCTACAAAAGGAAGAGACTAATCAAGCTGATCTCAGCAGGAGTCTCAGCTGCTGGTTCAGGACCCAAGAGACCAAATGTTCATCAAAAAGTCCCATGGCCCACAACCACAGACCAGGAAGTAAACAATACTATGGCTTTGCTTGTTTTGTCAGCACATGAAGGTGAAGTGTGTTTTATAGACTGTAAATGAGTTGTACATGTACATACATGAATGTACTGTTACTTTTGAATTACTAATCATGCATAAAGATGGCTAACATATTGGCTTTGTGCAATGTTTGAAAGATGAAACATCATACTGTCATACAAGTCTTCCTGTCATTTCACAGAATATTTTATTAGCAACTCAGAGAGTGCAGACCTCCACCAAGGTCCTCCTTCAATCAAAAATCAAACAACAATCATGCTGTCTGGTTAAAATCAAATCATCTAGATGTTTGTCAAAGAGAAAGGCTCCTTGTGAGATAAAAATGTATTCTACTTCTTTTTGTATTTTATATCAAGCTTCTGGCCAAAGTTCTGGCCACTGCAAACCTTCTTGCCAGCACTAGTCTGGACAGTAGAGCGCTGTCATTTCACAGACAGTAGGTGATCTCAAGAAGGCAGCAGGTGAGAGAGGCTCAAATGAATGCAAAGATGACGAGTCCCGGAGCTCAAGTATCTCTTGATATGCAAATATATGGGCCACCTCTGCAACTGTGCGTTAATATCACACTTATGACAACGACAGGTTACTTCACACCAATATTTGGACATTTCAATAAGTAAGGAACAACTATATATGTTCCCAGTATGGTCTATACTGTATTATCACACTTAAATATTGGCTTGATGTGCTGTCTTTATTCATTCTACTGAAATAAGAAAAAACATTTTAAAAAAAGTAATTTGATGGCTGATTACGGTTTAGGATTGGGACATGAGAGGCATTCGATTTGCAATCTGTTTATTGACAAAAACCCTTGCTGCATACGGTGGTACTCACGTGATTATGGAGAGCAGTGACATCAGCAGGTCGATGGGTTACCAGGGAACCAGGAGAGAAGCCCAGCCATCCTCACATTACAAAAGCAGATGAGCATAAGACTGTATGGTGCACATGATTGTTTTCAGCCAGAGCTTAGTGTTCTGACAGACAGAAAACAGAGGAGGAACCTGCAAAACAAGTAAGAAAAACTTTTGCATTGTTTTAATAACGATAACAATAAAGACTAAGACAAACTGTCAACATCAAACCTGAGTTTGATGGCTGCTTAAATCTACATTATAATCCAAACAACGTGTGTACTTTTCTATGCAATGTGTAGGTTAGAGATAGAAAATAATGTTTGTAATATAAGTTAGTGTTAGTTGCACATACAGCAATTTTTACTATCTATGTTACACTAATAACTAGCATAACAAACCTTATTGTTTTATTGCTAAGTCATGAGAGTAGCCACAAACTAATCTGAGAGAATATAATCTGGGGCAAGGAATATATCATTACTCATACTGTCCACTTCACAGATGTATTTTCATCTGTTAAAACAGCAACATGAAACGTTTATAGATGCATAAACACTAGGGACAGTTGCCAAATGTATTAGCTGTGATGCAAATGCATGTTAATGTCCCAGTAGCCCATTATTTGAGATCCCAGAGTGGCTGGCCTATGCAGTTACCAATGCATTTTCCAGTCGTTGGCCACCACCACTAGGGGCGCTTCAGTGGCAAATACTTTACTGTACTTTAAAGAATGTTTTTTTCCACTCCTTTACCAGTGTATTGTGGATTATTTGATGGTTTATTATTTTAGAGCAGTCGACCAGTAAACTGAATACGGTTTCTTAGGATACATTGCATACATAGAACATTGAATGATATTGTGATAAAAAATGTACCAAAGCAAGAAGCAATCCTAGGACCTTCAGTACCACACGCCTCTACTTATCTCAGCGAGCTAATAGGCCACTAGGAGTTACATTTTCTGGTGGTTCTACAGTGCGCTGCTGGAGACGGTTATTGTATGATCATTTAGGGCATAGTAAATAATTGCATAAAAGATTCCTTACATCTTGACATGTTGTTGACATATGTTCAACACAAATAATCCGTATTTATCTCAATGATTTCACCCATTTGGGAAAATCGTATTAATCACCATCCCTGGGCTTGAACTTTAAGGCAATATCACACACCATTAAAATACATTTTACAATAACCCTTTTCGTCGACAGCCTTACTTAACCAAAAGTCACACAGAAATAACACTACAGTGAAAGCCACAGACAGTGAGGATTTTATGAATAGTTGTCAGATCAGGCAGCGCGAAGGGAACAAAAGTGCAGGACCAAAGCCCATAAAGTCGCAGTTGCGCGCAGGTGCCATGGTCGGCTCACGTCGGAGGAGATGCTCGGCAGGAGCCTGGCGAAGCTGATTAGGGAATCTGCCAGCAAAGAGCACCACATAAATGAACACATTTTAAGTGTTTGTCGCTGGCGTTAGGTCTTGATGTCTAGCAGCTGATAACTGTGGATGTAAATGAGCAACAGAAACCGCTGTTGCAGTGTCGCAAAACAGCAGCGGATAGCTCGCTAACACTTCAGCTATCGCTTAGCATTTTATCAATTGGACTAAAATGCAATTGTCGCCATTTTACGTAAACGCCACAGGTGGAAGCAAGCACCAATTTCCAAGTGTACATCAGCATGACTCACAAGCGCTGAGATCTCTTATGTATTCGCTACGTTAGCCTGTAGTTAGCGGCTAATGTAGCAGGGGATGCTAAGGGTGAATGCACGCCTCCAGTAAGATGTGCATCCCATGGAGATGAAGTGTTTCCCGGATTGGCAAAGATGGGGCATCGCCTGAGACTACCTTTTCTGCCTCTGTCAGCAGGAGGCACACCATGGGTACCGAGGAAGAGTGGAACAAAGACAGCGCACAAAAACTACTAGATAAAAAGATCCTCCACAAGCAGAATGGGAGGCTTGGTAAGACTCAATCTAATGTTATTTCGTGTATCAGTAGAGTTGTATGCATGTGCTTAGGCTATAGCCGGGATTCTCGTGTATTTGTGGCACAAATACCTTCCTAATACTTCCTATTGTGTGTTAAAAGTGGTCTATGTTTGCAGGTATAGTAAGGAGCTTGTTCAAAACTCAAAACACACTCCAAATCCAGTCCATTACACGCTCAGAATGTGCTGGTAAGTAAATTGTATAGGAATCATAACCCCAAAAACAGACTAAGATTGATATTGTAGTGTTGTGGTGATTTCATTCCTCAAGTTATTGTATGTAAAGCCATGCCTCAGCTGCATCTAACAAAATCTTGTAATTGCACCTCCTTCCTCCTGTTCCTTTACCTTTGAGAGCTACACCCCGAGCTCGACAATGAGAGTTCTCATTGAGTTAGGAGAGCTGTTTTCACAGTTCTGTCATAACCGACAGCGAAAATTGATTAATAAAAACTACAACTCCCACAACATGGACTTCCACAAACGCACTCTATCTCCACTAAGCACTTAATGAAGCATTTTAAACCACATTATGTTGATAAATAATCCGAAATTACTCCATCAGTAAATGTATTTCTCAATTGAATAAAGACTACTTCACACAACAGTGTAGGCTCTGAAATCAGAGGGATCTGAACTGAGAAGAAGCTAAATTGGCTTTAAATCAAAAGCTCTGTCCAAACATACCTCCAGTCAGATAAGTCCACATATGTTCATGTCCTATCAGCAGTGATATGTTCAGCCGCTGTAGCGAAGAATTGTATACCTATTAATAATTATCTAATGCTTAAAAATGGCTGATTTAAAAAGTGTGATTATTTGATTTTTTTTTTAACTAGAAACTCATTCATAACTCCTCTCAGATTCAAGACAAGCAGATTGTCTTTGATCATGTGTTTTCGGAGAGGCTCAGTTGATCGCGTGGTGCATTGTGGGACTTTCCTCACCAAGCTCTGGGGAGCACCTCAGAGCTCGGTGAGGAAAGTGCTGAGGTCCCTATGCTAAAGCAGCTATTTGAGGAAGCTCAATTGCTCTTGCGCCTTCCTCCTCTCTCACAGAGTACAGAAGTTAGGCAGTCCTCATCCTTTCCAATTGGAGCTTAGGAGGTTCCTAAATTCCTATGGCAATTTGTGGTTTTTAGATGCAGTCTTTGTCTAGAACATCTGTGTCTTTTGACCACATCATAATCGACTAATGTGAGAAATTAAATGGACCATGTTAGAAATGCTGTGAAACAGTAATAATCAAATAAATGTCATTGTCCATGTCACATGTATATTGTGAGTTTCAGAAGTAGATCATTTCTTGCTCAGATTTCTAATCTGATATCAACTATACATATTCATGAACATGGAGAAAATGGCTGAGGAGGTGTATTTGATACAGAGGGTTTCACATGCTGTATAGCTCACTGTTGAAGAGGAGTTGTGGTTTAAATTTGCTGGCTTGAGCTATGATTGGCTGATGGGAGATGAGGAGGAGTCTTCTAGGCAGCAGGTGTAGGTGATCAGCTGGGAGTGGTCCTCCAGGCTTAAAAATCCACTAGCTCCAATTGTGCGGACATGAGTCAAGTGTGAGACACAAGTTAATCAATCCTTTGATCGCAAAATGCTGAACAAAGCAAAGTGGGACATCTGGTCACTGTGTGTGTCTGTTTAGGTTCCTGTCCTAATCTGATGATGGACAAGAACAACCAGGCTGATGATCGGGCGATTCCAGGGGCGCTTACGCCACAGCTGCCTCCCAGAGTCCACAGGCCTCTATACGTGTCTGTGTCCTCTGACAGCAGTGGTCGATTCAAGGCACTGGAGACGCAAGAATGGAAGAACAACCTCAAAGCTCAGGTAAAATCACTACAAAACGGTGTAGATGCCCCACAAAAATCCCTAGTTAGTTGTGGCAACCAATAATAATAAAAATACAGTGGGGTGCATGTTGGCCTTTCAGCGTAGAGTTTGTATGTCCTCCAAGTTACTGTGGGTTCTCCCTGACTAACATGTAGTATTTTAACTGAGCGACGCCAACACCATATTCAGATGAATGAATGTTAAAAAAGTCTCCCAAGTCTTGACTTTGAAAATGACTGTCAGTGTCCCCGGGTCCAGTAATGAGATTAGGAGCTACAGTACTTTTTACTGGATGTCCAAAAGTATGCATGATGCCTGAAAAAGTTGGATGTTTATTATGTTGACCCTGTATGTGATTGTGTGTGGAATGCAGTGGGCTGAAGCTTTCACTGGGTGGTACCTAAAGATTGGTGGGGATCCACCCACTCGTTTGGCAGGAGATTTTAGCCACTTGAGCATATCCCCTCTGTATTGTAGTTAAAAAATATATATATATATATATCTCTCTCTGATGAAAGCTGATAGCCGAAATGTCATCAAAAAAACAAACAAAAAAAGACATCTATAACGGAGTATGTGATGTTGTTTTTACACGGTTGAAGGTCATTTTTAACTTTTATCGCTTACATATTTAGGACTTGCCAGCCACTCTTCTCCCTGATTTCCTGTCACCATACTACCCCATCTAATAAAAAATGCTAAGTGTCAGCAAATTTTTTTTAATGCCTTCTTGCATGTGTCTCTGTGCCTTGCAGATGGAGCAGGCGCACAGTGCTGGGGCAGCCTCCAGTACCGGGTCTTTAGAGCGGGCCTCTCTGTTCTGCGCCTCAGCCTCCACCACCGCGTCCAGCTCGGGCCTGTCCAGTCCAGTGGAATTCCTCAACAAGAATAAGTCCTCCAGCCGCTTCTCGCGCTTCTCTCCACCCTGGAATAGCAGCTCTGAGTCTGAATCCAACCCTCCATCCCGCTCTGGCTCCAAAAAGCTGCGCAACTACAGTCGTCGGGCTGCTACAGGCCCAGCTGGAGCCAGGGGGCTGGACTTGCCCGATCCCAAACCCAGTGAACACTTTCAATACTCCGAACCGGTAATTTCCAAAGTGACAGACTACATCTTTATCGGGAATCTAAACGCAGCTTACAATGGACGTATTTTGTGCCGAAACAACATTGACAGTATCATAGACATGAGTAACGTACCTGGAGAAACAGGCCCTAACCTCAATCTCATTCCCTGCACTTGCTCCCGAGGGGCCCGCCACAGCTGGTCTCGCCTCAAAGTAGATATCAATGATGTACCAGATGCTCTCGGAGATGGCCCTGCCTTAAAACAGCGCTGCTTTGAGGACATCAATGACTGCATCGATGCCTCCACAGAAAAAAAGAAGAGGGTGCTAGTTCACTGTCGCGACGGCTTCTCTTTGGCCCCCACCTGCATTATTCAATACCTAATGGTGAAGCAGAACATGAGGCTCATTACAGCCTATGAGCTGCTTAGGGCCAAGTATCCGGTAAACATCAGGGAGTGCCATCAAAACGTGTTGGTTAGCCTTGAAAAAGCATTGCGACCAGGAGACAATGTGGATCCTGAATGCTTCAAACAGGCCATCTCCCGCAAAGTGGCATGGACATGACTGTATAGTAGGATTATTGACATCTGTTAACTGAATACCTTTGTTTCATTTCAGTTCAGTGGTTGTGACAGTTCTACTTGATGTATCTTCTCATACCTGTAAATGTGATTGGGACAAAACAGACTTTTATAGCTTCCTGGTGTAAAGATGCAATGGTGTTGGCTGTATAATTGATATAGTCCTGCTTCAGATCTGTGCCATGCCATTGTAATATAGATATACATTACTGCAGTTTGTAAATGGAAGTTCTCAGGAGATTAATGATGTCATTTTGGAGCAGCAGGAGAAATTATTCACTGTTTGTCAAGTTCACACTAGGCCCAAAAATGTAAGCTTTGGTGGTTGGTACAGCCAATGCAACAGTTCTGATTATAGTATGTGGAAAGATCAAACAAAAAAAGCCTCTACAATACCTATTTTTGTAACAATTCTCTAAGTAGAATATCAGTGGTTTAGCCATGAAGACAAATGCATTTGAAATTCAAAATATGCTATTTCAGCTTTATTGGCTCTAAGCCAAACTCTTTGAAGTTGCACCCACTATGTGATGTACAAAGTCAAACTTAAATACAGCATATCACTCTTCACACCAGCATTTGTTTGCAGATGCTATGATTGTGTACCAAGTTTGTTTTGTCAGTGGTCACACTTAAGAAAGATTCATGTTCAGATGGTGTCCTCTATGAGGAAGCCTGTAGCTCGCGTTAATGCCACAGTTTAGTTTGAATATTTTCTTTGGTGCTCATGTGGATTTTGTGAATGCAGTGAAGCTGGGTGGATTATCAGTATTGCCAGTGTGTCAGTGCCACTGAATGACAATTCAGGGTCAGCACTGCAAGAGATGACTTTGCACTATTTGCCCCAAACGCAAGGTGTTGCTACTTATTCTAGTGTTTAATTGATGTGTGTAGCCTGATCTGCCATTTCTAGCATTTCTAATCATGTAAAGAAATGCATCTAGGATTTGACCAAATCCAAGATTTTTTTTCCCAACGTGTATATGTTGATCAAACACTTCAATGGCTGGTCAGGCTTGTTTGTCTTTGTGCACAATTAAATGTTTTGGTGATCTTTGAATGAATTACACTTATTAGCTCCAAGTCTGTGGGAGAAAATGTTCAACTTTAGACAAACCAGACTGTGTTTTCAATTAGATGCTTGACATCTAGTTTACGGATTCGGTTTAGATCTTATCATACTGCTTTAAGTTACTTGATGCAAAAAGTGCACAACTCAAATTAGGTCTAGTTTAATGACTACAGTCACTATGCCATTAAAATCCTAAATTGTTTACATGCACTTACATTCAAACTTGCAACATCAGTTGAAGGGCATGTATCTTGTCGTATATTTTTTTATAGTCAGCCTTGGTAAGAGTATATTTTCTAAGATAGTTTACCATCCATAAAGATGCTCCAGTAAAATATTAATGTGATGGTAATACTTGGAGTTGATGCTAAAAGTATGGTGCCTTTGTTTGGAGTTGTTTGTGACCGTATGGTGACAATTGCACACTTTGTATGACTATGACTTTTATTGGTATGTTGTCAAATGCTGACTATTTTTTGATGTTTTAATTTTGAGCAAAACATATTGAAACATGACAATTGTGCAAAGTGATCCTGGCTGTATAATAGTGCTAGTAGTCTGTGTACAGTACAGCTGGTGACGATACTGAAGATGTGACAGTTCTATATGTGTACAAGGCGCTGCAGTAGTTGTAATTGTACTATTTCTATCAATGTTTTGGTTAAAGGGTTACCTCCACTGCCGTCATATCGGACTAAATGGTCTTCTAACTTGTTCTCAGGTGATTTCTCAGTGGCCCCGAATGTCTCAGTGAATATGATGTTCAGATATGTGAAGCAATGTATTTATTATGTCATGTTTCTAAAGATATATTTGTACTGTTTAAAAATTAAAGACAAATATGATGGGCTTCTTTGTGTCGAGTGACTAAATCCTTATTATTCTCAGGTTTATGCCATCTCTTATAAAATGTGTCTAAGCTCTTCTGCTACAATATACTTTGTGAAGAAGATGGCCTTGTATTAATTTGAAGCATTATACTAGATTATCGAAACTACTGGCAATTATTAGTGTCCAAATCCTTCTTCAGCCTATGCTACATCAACGCAATACTTCAAATCCTAGCCATAGAAACTGAACACTCAACAGTGAATAAATCTGTTTTATCGGCTAAGCAACCCCTTTGTAAATTCTTGGGCTTTGTTCATGCAAATGGTAATATTTCTTGTTCAAGGGCTGGTTAGTGGCCAACAGACAGTGAGCATGAAGTAATAGTAGTCAGTACATCACTAATGGTATTATATTATACCAAACTGACTAGTGAAATATCTGTGCTTCTTATTTAAAACATAAGAATATAATATTACCGTGTAATCCACACTATAGGGGGCACTGGATTATAAGGCGCACTGTCAACGAATGGTCTATTTTTGAACTTTTTTCATATATAAGGCGCAGTCAGTCAGTCAAACTTTATTAAACGCGTTCACAATAACTCAACATTGTTCAGTTGTAACACGTATAAATGATATGGCCATTTTGGGGTCATATAAAAACATTAATAATAATACACTACTAATATTACGGTGAAGCATAGTACCGGTATGTGTTACTCTGCGACGCTCCTGACTCCCAGAGTTTTGTAGTTTACCGAAGTCGTACCAAAACATTTTGACAGAGTGAGGTATAGTGCGGAAAATAAAGTAATCTAAATATCTTTAAAAGCATTGTTATTGTAATATCCAGTAAACCAATATTTTATATTTTTTTGTTTGGTACCAGCCTGTGCCTGGTCTCATGTTCCAGCTTGGCCATCTTCTAGTAGCTTCTTAAATGACTGTTTTGAAAATCCATTCGTCCCTTCCACCTGCTGCCCCTTTGACTTTCATCACTGGACTTTTGCTGTGTCTTACTGACTCACAAACATTCAATACATTTAGACTTTCTGTAACAAAACTTTCAAGAAATAATTTTGCTCAATTTTGCCTCCTAGCTTTCTGATACTTGAGCTTGATGCATCCTTTTGGGGACTATAGCCATGGGAATAGCACAATTAATAAAGCACTTATGAGGAAATGGTTTTATAATAGTCACGTAGGGAGGAGATTGTGGGGTGGGAGTGGGGTCAGATATAACATTTCACAGGCTGCTCTGTGTCTATTGGTCTGGGAGAAAAGTAACTTCCATAACGAGAAAGATGGGGTTCCCTTTGCCTTTGGGGAATGCAATATAAACCAAGTTATCCAGCTAAAACCGAAGGCTTTCCATATCAGGGTCTGGTTTTGTTTGCATCTTCAGCTAAGGTAAGAAATCTGTTTGCCTACTTTGCATTTGGCACAGCACAAAAGAAATGCATTGTTTGTGGATGACACAGGCTTGATCTAGCAACATTTGATTTCTGTTTTAGCAAAATATCTGATCCAAATCTAAACAAAAGAAAATGCTGTGAAATGCTTGTGATTGGAAATGAATAAAATGCATCTACATTGTGATTTCTTATGTTTAGAGCTGGTAGAGTGAAAATGGGTGTTGGTATCTCTGACGTTGTAATGTGATAGTCCCAGTGTTTATCACAGTGTCAACAGTTTGTTTGGACTTAATTTAATATCACTGGGGTTAATGGAGTTATGAGTAACAGTAAGTAGAGATTTTGAAACAGAAAGACGCTAATGAAGTTGTTTTAATACTTCATGTATAGTGGCTCACAATACCGATAATATCTCAATATGTTGATACTGCGATACTCAATATATTGCACATAATAACCTACAATATATCACAGTTTTTAAAGGAAATATTACAACTGTATTGTAATTTGTAATTTTTATATGAAATATAGTTAACTGAATAATTCGAATGGTGAATACTTCAAATGTATCTCACAAATAAGTTGACTTTTTCAAAATAAGAAACAAAAAGTACTGCCATATTTTATTTTTGTGAAATATACAAAGTATTATAAATTCCGATATACTAATACAGCAGCCTGCAATGCCCCAAAATATAAGATAAGATGCTTTATTGCTTCATAGTTTGTCATGTCTCACTAATTAGTAATTAGCTAATTAGACATTCCTTTGTTCCTCAGTTCATCGGGCATATAGCCATGGATAAAAGCTGTTTTTGAGTCTGTTGGTCCAGCTTCTCAGTCTCCTGTATCTTTTTCCAGTTTCCTCCAGAGATTGCAGGGGGCAGCCAATAGTTTTTTCTGTTGACTTGATGACTTTCTGCAGGGCTTTTATGTCAGCAGTAGAGCACCCAGCATACCAGATGTTTATGCAATATATTATATTCAAATTTGTATAATTGATGGCAGATTGCATTTATTGTGTTGCTGTATTGTATTTATATTTATGTTTGGTGAAGATTGTCATAGTTTTATGTTAAAAAGATACAGGAACATCATTTTGCACTTAGCCCACAGGAGTCAAACCTGTAGAGATAAAAACTTTTGGAATAATGCTAAAAATATGTTGACATTTAATATCTTGATAGTCTTAAAATCAGGCTACAAACCTCAAATACGTTTGTGGTATTTTCTACAATGTATGTTATGGTTATGCTACTATTATCTATGCGTAATAAACTGCAAACAATCAGTCTCATATTTGACTATATTGAGGAATCTCAGTTTCAGACATCTGGTTAAGTTTCTTGTGTTTATCCATAATCTAGCTTGTTCGAGAGCTTCTATATTTATAAAGTCCATCTAACATCCGTGTCACATCCAAGATATTTGGGCTAACAGAGAAGCTATCAAGTGTTTCTGATAATCCTCCAGAAGACAGGCCTTTCATTACAGTGACTCCCCCAGGAGACAACTGGGCCCCCTATGCTTGTCCCGATATAGACAAGTGTTTTTCCTTAAGGCCGACTTGATGATGCTCGAGTTGGTTTTGTGTTACATCTAAGTGCAGTTCATAATGGTAAGAGATGAGACAGAAGTATTCTTGTCCAGTTCATCTTCAGAGTGGCACTGACCTCCAGACCTCAGTATTATACTGTTGCTGCAGCTCAAATCTGATAATGACAGACTAACTATGAAATGGTTGGTTAAGGCCATGGTCAAGGACTTAATGTGGGGTAAAGAAGTCAACCATTATATAACTCAGGAAATCATTGTGTTCAGAATTTCATAATAGCTTTGGTCTCATTTAACAATTAAAATGCAAACTCGCAAATTCGAACCAGCTACCCTCTGGTTGGTGGGCAAACGCCGCTTAGCTACTGCCGTCCCAAAATATGTGAAAATAAATAAAAACAGATCTCAAATTTAATCTAGAATGTGTGGATTAGAGCTGATAGAAGTATTTTTTTGTAATAATAATAACAATAATAAGCTATACAGCATCTCAAAATGTGAAATGTGTTTTTGTGTGATTATCTTTTTGTTAGGTCATTTCTTTTTGAATTGAAATGTAATTTATTTTGACAGGGCGTGAAGTAAAAGAACAGGCAAAGATGTCAGAGTAAGTAATTTTTGCTCAAAGTTAGTATGATTTGTGTGCTTATGAGTTTGCGTTATGTGTATCATATTATAATTGATTAATTTCTTTCAATGATAAATCAGAAAAAAGATGTCCTCAAGTCGGAAGCATCACATAAAGGTAGGTCTATTCAAGTGCATTAGAAAACTATACTAATAATATACATGCTAACCAAACTAACCAAAATGTTAGTGGTCGCAATTAGCAAATTGGAAAGGCTAGAATATTTTGGCAATATTATATTATATGTGATTGTTGTGGAAGTTTAACATATATTTAACATATTTCGTCCCCTTAGACGTTCTGACTACTTTTCAGTCAATCCACTTTCTCTTGGTATTTCAGATAGAACTTTATATTTTTCCATCCAAATATAGGTAAATCTATGTAAATAACTCCATTATGCCAAAAATGTCAGATAGAACCGTATAACTCTAAGGGGACGTTGCGTATTGTGTTCATTTAAGTGTTAATGCTTCTAGACAGGTATAAAATGTGCTGTGAGCTAAATCTTGGTTTCAAAAATAATATTGCAAATCTAATCACAATACTTGCAATTAGATCATTTTTCAAACTCGTGCAGCCCTGAAGCCAACTAGACCGGACTAGACTAAACTAGAGCTATGGTTTTCCCCTGGCAGAGCTTGATGCTGTCCATTGCCAAAGGTCTGTTGGAGGAAGAAGAGAGAGAGCGGGAGGTGGAGAGAGAACGCTACATGGATGAAAACTGCCCCTCTCTGTCTCTGCCCCGCACCCCGCAGGAGCTACAAGTATGAACACACAGTCAAAATAACTGCCAACGCTCAAAACAGGGAACAGGTGACCGCATAGTATTTTCATGCAGTGTATTAAGCATGTAACAAGATAGTAATACAAATGAGAATAATTTTGTAATTATGTGTATCCTATTGTGAAAGTGAGGGGTTAGGGTTGGTAATTAAATAAAATAACATCAAAATGACTTGGAAAGTAACTATAACTACAATATCATTCCCTGTTTATGATCACATTATTACCATATTATTCCAAAAATGTTACAAAAGTATAATATTGGTCTATATTTGTCCAACATAGTGAATAATTGTAGAAAAACTCAACTTTGAACACACACACACACACACACAAGAAACTACATTAAGGTCTTGCCCTAAACCTAACCCTATTAGGTTAGAAAATCCCCAAAACAGGAGCTGTTAACCCATTTATCGTGCATTCATGTTTTGAGTATTCACTTTGCTCAATACAACAAGCTGCTGGATGAAATGTAAACCTATGTTAAGACTGGATCAGATTTGGTCACATCCAATGTGCTCCTATCACTCAACACAAGCCAAGCCACAAAAATGAGACCTGGGCCTCTTTTCCCTGGAGTGTGAATGCAGTCTGACATGAATGGCTTGTGTTTGTATAAATGGTTATTATGGCTTTTTGATACGGCTTTAGCTGGGTGTGCGCTGGCATTTATTATGTGCTTAATACCACATACTTCTGGCTATGGATCGGCTCCGATGGCTGGATGGACCGGCTGGTATGTGAGAGGCACTGGGCAGGAGCCAGAGCAGTGGGAGCAGATGTTCCTCACTTCACAGAGCTCACCGACGGCAGTCAGATGCAGCTAGGGACCACAGGGCAAACAGGGATGGGTTAGTCCTGAAACAATAACTTTGATATTTTTGGTTAAAAAGAACAATCAAGCAACATACAGTATACAGATAGTATACAGATTATGTGAATAAAGTAAGTAGGTCTGTCAACACACATTTATATGGCTCCAAAAAAACATATCTGGTAGTTCTGGTAGTGGTAAAGAAAGTTATGGCAGTATTACAATTAGGGTCGATATATTTCAAGATTTTTTGGTGATACTGTATGGGTATATATCTGGCAGTATATACATTTTGTTTATCATTAGACCTTTGACTGAAAATGTCCAGATTATTTAAGTCTGTTTTTGTCTTCTTGTAGGACTTTTGCAAAGAAATTCACCGCAAAATTGATGTAATTGATGAAGAGAGATATGACCTTGAGATGAAAGTCAACAAGTCCAACAAAGAGGTACAAAACTGGTCTTTTCCAGGTATTAGGACTTTTTTGTTAGCTAGACAACTGTAAGTCTATCGTCTTGTCTTGAAGATTGACGACCTAAAGATCAAAGTTCAGGACCTGATGGGCAAATTTAAGAAACCTGTTTTGAGGAAAGTCCGAATGTCCGCTGATGCCATGCTCAAGGCTCTGCTGGGCTCCAAACATACAGTCAACTTAGATCTGAGGGCCAATCTCAAACAAGTCAAGAAAGAGGTCAAAGATGAGGTGAGTATTTGATTATCTTTTGTAATGTAATCTTAATTTATATGTCATAAAAGTGTGAAGAAAGTAATTAGTAAGTATTGTTTTTAAGTTGAAAAAGAGCATCTGGACAAGGTCTTGATTGTTGAAAAGCTTTCATCTGCCAGTCCAGCAGACTTCTTCAGTTCTGGTTAGAAAGGTTTGTGAGCTGAGATTTTCATAAATTTCAGAATGACCTCTACCTGGATGAATGACAACCTTCACCATCGTCTTACTTTATTAATAACAATACTTTTTTTTTTGTAAAAGTAAAAGTACTCTTTGCGATCCCAAACCCAGATATACTGAGAAGTCTGCAGAAGGAAAGTCATAATAAAAGTAAAACGCTTAAATCAACAGGCAACTGACAGCAGAGGTGCCATGGTGACCCCAAAATATAAACTAGGCCTGTGCTGTCGTCCCTGACAGCAAGGTGTAAATCGGCGAAAACGACCCCATACGTCTGCCCTGTACGTCTTCCCCGTACGTCGCCCCATATGTCTGCCCCGTACGTCTGACTCATACGTCTGCTACAACTATTACCAACGGGCACCTTAATAACTTTTTTTTTTTGTCTGGATGTTTGTGAAAAATGTTTTTGCCAAATTTAGAAAATTCCCTAAAGCTGCATTCTTCTTTCAGTCTATAGGGGGCGCTATAGAGGTAACTGCCATCATAGTAGTCAGATGTGTTCAGGGCCGGGGGGTCATTACGTCTGCTACAACTGTTACCAGACGTACGGGGCCGTTTTCGCCGATATACACCTTGCTGTCGGGGACGACAGCACAGGCCTAGTTATTCAACATCAGATTAGTGTTTGTGGGTTACCACTTTGACCAATAGTAGTTGCGTTTTAGTCTGGCCTCTACAGACCACAGACAACCTACTTTACATCATTGGAAACAAATATAATCCTAATACACAGCAATTTTAGATTATTAAGACTCATGGTTCTGGTGCAGTCAAAGACAGGAGTTCCCTGCTTAGACTGCTGCCTCCGCAACCCGGTTTTGGACAAGCGGAAGAAAATGGATGGATGGATGGGTTCTGGTGCATTCCTTTCATGCTACACTTGTATATTGCCAGTGCTTTACAATAGATAGATCGATCTTTATTGTCACAACAAGGAAATCTATCACAGACACATAATACGTCACAAAAAGAAAGTCACATTAACGTCCAATGATTAGAAACACACAGAATGTCCCAGCGTCACAAACTAGTGCAGCAATGGGGAACAAAGTGATAGGATGACACGCTTACACAACATCATGCTTATAGTAGACTCCAGTCAGGAGGTCATATGTAAAACTCATTTGTTAGGGATTCACTAGTTCCCTTTTCCAGTACTCCTTTCTGTACCCCACTTCTGCTATTCCTAAGGGCCATAATGTCAACTCAGTGTAACAGCCGGATGCAGATGGGCTAGTTAGTTGTGAATAACAGGACGTCTAGGAACAGAAGATGTCATGTCTGGTGATGACCAACCAATGGGAGAAGACACAGGAGTTAATAAATACAATTTGGACTTTAGATCGAGAGGTCATTCTCAGAACGATGTTGACTGGGCTGAGTTTGGTTTCCCTGATCAGGATGACTTTACGCGTGTCATCAATATATGTGAATTTGTAATAAATGCACTTTGACGTGAACTGGATGAATCCTGGTGGTCTTTACCATTCAGTCTTCACCATCTGAACTTGGGAATGTAAGAGTTACATCTCAGAGACGGCAGAGCAGAATCTTAGAACTCTTACAGGCCCATAAGCTCAAACAACAGCAAAAGCCCTCTTCCAAACCCGTAGGTGTAGTGAGGCAAACCTCTCATTCACCAGGGTGAACTCCAACACATGGCCCAAGCTGTGCGTGGTGGCGAGCCTGGTTATCTCTAGCCGGTACCTCTCAAACGAGCTCAACCAAGATCCCTACTTAAAGTAGTACCTACCGGTCCACTAAATAGATATCAACAAATACTTTTCATAATACTTTTAATTACCAGACCCTGTAGATGCTACTCTGAACATTTTGGAAAGAAGGGCCGTTGAAATCAACCATATAAGTCCTTTTTAAGATGCAAATATTACATTTTCATTGTTTCCAGGTGAAAGCTAGAAAAAAAGATGAAAAAAAGACTTTTACCTGTATTGTCCCGCCTTAAGTTTAGTTTTAAAAGCCTGTTTTTTTTTTTTTTTTGGTTTTGTTTTTTAATGTAATTAAATTGATACAATGTAAAAAAATATGCTTAATGTTAAACTTCCCTAATCAAGGTTAATCAAAGTGTTTACATCTCATCATCTCTGAAAAAGACGAGCGAGCGAAAAACGTCAAATTTCCCTCTACCTTACATTAATAAGACATCTGAAAATTTCTTGGAACAGTTGCAAAACAATTCCGTTTTTTATTTCCTATAAGGAGATAAGAGGGTATTAAATTTGTACCTGGAGTGAAACAAGCTCTGTTGCGACCCGTCAACCTTGACCGGACTGCTTTATGGAAGTCACATACAATTACCCCAAGGAAAGTGCTGGGCTTTTGGGCTAGGTCTCTCGGTTGAAGACGGATCTAGAGAGGGATCTGAAAAAGAGATTCAGAGAAGGATTCAGAGAAGGATTCAGATAGGCCAGGGGTGAGATGACTGTGAGGTGATCTGTTAACTGCAAATTAACAAAAAAAGGGAATATTTCTTTGTTGATATTGCTGCTGTTGTGATTTGATATTGTTATCCTTTTTTAGATTATTCCTTCTGAAAATTAATGTTCATAGTTTTATCTACACATTAAAATTATAAATACTGAAATGACGTTAAATATGTATTCCATAAGTTTCCTAAATATATATATATATATATATATATATATATAT